>JAFVLL020015537.1:0-34284 GCA_021397915.2 Tor tambroides
TTTGACTTTCATGAGCTGTAAGCTCTAATCATCAAAATTAAAACAAAAAAACTTTTGAAATATTTTACTTTACATGTAATGAATCTAGAATATATTAAATAAGTTACAAAAAAAGAATGAACTTTCATGATATTCTAATTTTTTGAGACACATCTGTATAAATTATGTGTGTGTGTGTGTGTGTACATAGTGGAGTTTTATTTGTTTCAATTTTAACAATTTGTGACCTCAGCTTAAACTTTACCAACTTTATTTATTTAGATGATGTTTTATTTTTAGTTAAAAATATCAACTCTGATAAATTTACAGTGGTCATTTCTGTAATGGAGAATGGAGTTCTACATAAATAATACAGTTCTACACTTACTGTTACCGCTGTAAAACCATGGTAAATTATTATAATTTTTTTTGTTTATTTATTTATTAATTTTTTGATGCATATGATGGCTAATCTCAAGATACTACAGTTTTACTGTGGTATTTTGGTGGAAACTAGAAGTATCATGGAGATAATGGCAAGTCACGTGACATTATACTCTAACAATTGTTCCTGGCTTTCTTTAACTCAATATTTTGGTTGTTTTCTTTGTAAATGATGTTTTTATTGGTTTTCATATTTTATAACAACGGGATAACGGTAGTTACCATGGTAAAATGGTTTCAATAGTACATTAACATGAGTAAACAACATCATAAATAAGGTTGATCTTGCTTTAATAAGACGTGTGGTTGGTTTAGCCATGCATAAGAAAAGTCACAGCCCTACATGGTTTACAATCTCCGTAGCAACAACTGGATCTCTTACTGTTTAAAAGGGGCCCTTGGGCCCCCGCTGTCTTAAACCCAAGCCTGGGGCCAATATAATGAGCCTGTGATCGGCTCGTCAAACAAGAGCTTCATACCCCATGAGCTCAAGAACACTGCAGCGAATCTACAGCCGCAACACAATTAGAGCCCATGCACAAGAGTTTTTCCACTGGTTCAGTTGAAGCTGAACCAGTTGGTGACACATTAAAGGAAGAAAAAGCAGCCTATTTGTACTTGTGTTCAGTGTGATTTCAGAGAAGAATAACTTTCATGGAAGTCCACTGTATTCCTGTCAACAGTGCTGGGTAGTAACTGATTACATGTACTTGTAATTAGAATATATTGTAAGATTAGAATATATTACTAAACACTGCCAATGTATAACTGACAAAAATATTTAAACTGGAAGGTGTTTGGCAATGTTATTGCTGTTTTTATGTTTATTAATGTTTGTTCATGCGATGCAGGGATTCCCAAACTTTTTGTCAGTCAAACCCCTTTGGCCTAAAATATATATCCCTGAAATGTAAGGTTAATATTTCAATAATTTAACAACACATTTGCATGTTCCCTGATGTCGGTTAATGGTCACAGCCATGGAGATAAACAAATAAATTAATCCCACTTAAATCTATAAACAGGTCAGGTCAAAAGTAATCATTACCTAAAATGAGTAATCTAGATTACATTACTGACTTTTTTGACTATGTCATTTGTAATCAGCAACAGACTACAATTTGTCGGTAATCTACGAACAAAGTCATCACTTAATATCAGCACTCTTGTGATTCTTGTCCTGTCAAAGATAGATCTACATGGTATGTTGGCACGGGTCCTGTCGCGCAGGTCGGACGAGCTAACGAGCGCTCGAAGAGGTGAGAGGTGACGTGTCTAAGTAATTTGCAGCCTTCAATTAGCTGCGAGTAGAGTCAAGTCGCTTAACTCCCCTAATGTATGGAGACACTGCCATTACCTCTGCCATCTAGATCACACCTAATGGACACTCAAGCAACTGAGGGTGCTTGAGGCCCGGCGGACGTGACATGAGAAATGATGGCCTATTTTTGGTGCGAGGACAATGTGAAGACAAGAACAGAGGTTATGATAGTGTAATCTGAGATATATTGGTATTTTGCTAATTCGGTGACATGGATGAATTTTCTGGCTTTTTTAAAAGTTTCAATATCTGTTACATGAAAAAAAAACAAGGTTTCATTAGATTAAAAAGCATTTAAGATTTAAGACTTGTACAATGACTTTCAGAGGGGTCGATTTTTTTAATTTTCAGGGCGCAATCTGTTGAGGTTTCACATGAATCTTTTGGTGCTTCTAGTGCAGTTAGCTAACTTTAACTTTTCCTGATATATTTGTGATCTGTAATAAAATGTGATATAATAAAAGACTGAACAATGACAGTGTTAACAGGCAAAAGACAACATTATTAATAACAGTTACTGAAATGTTTGAATTATGTAAAAGTAATATGTTCTATTGAGATTTTAAGATACATTTAATAATAAAAAAGTTTCTTTTTATCTTCTTTTCCGCATTTCATCTTTCCTCAAGCTTGTTTATACTTAACATAGTGTATTACTGTACTACTGTTGGCTTAAATGAGAGATTTGTGTGGGAAAAATTATATATAATGACTTAAGCTAAACTACACTACAAAAAAATCCTTCCTCAGTCTTATTTTTGAGTGCAAATATCTAAACATTATTTAATGAAGATATATACCTAAGAAGCAAAATAACTTTCTCTAAAAAATGTATCAAAATTAAGTGACTTTATGCTTAAACCAAGGGGAAAATATCTACCTGTGGGGTAAGAAAAATAAAGGAAAAACAAGTTTATTTTTCTTACCTCATTGGTAGACATTTTTCTTGTTTTAAGCATAAAGTCACCTAATTTTGATATATTTATTTTTAGAAAACAAGACTGATTTTATGTTATCTTACTTCTCAAGTAAATGTATCTTGATTTGAGAATTTTTAGATATTTGTACTTGAAGACATTAAGGAAAAGGAAAAAATACTTTTCCCCCATTGTAATGTGTGATGAAAAGACTTCAGAGAACTTAAAATGAAGTGTTATGGGCTACTGTACTTTTAAAAATGTAAATCCAACCAGTTTGAAACAACTAAATTTAGGCTAAATACTGAATTTAAGCTAAATAGTGCTAAACAATTCTGTATTTAATTATTCTGTATTTTAGCAGTGGATAAATGCATCTACACACTGCAAGTTATTCTGTCTTTCGCAAACTTTGATTTCAGATATGAATTTGGAGCCCTATCCCAGAAATCTGTGTGCCACCGGTGTCACTGATCTCCCCGCGGGAGGTAACAGGCCTGGATCCGGAGGGCGGTTTCTAACAGCTTGTGCACATTCACTCAAAGTGCTGCTTCACAAAAGACCTCCGCAGCAGCTCTACAGACCTAATTGTTCAGAGCAGCCAGTCCTGAGAGCCGAGTCGACCCTCACCGGCACCCAGTAATCACTGCAGCAAAATCTTCAGCACTACTTCCAGCATCAACACTGAACACTGAAAATTGTGTTGTGTTGTACAAAAGTGAGCAAATGTTATTCAAGTCAAATATGGGCTTTTATTAATATTAGTATGAACTCTACAGAGTTTATACAAAAATTTAGTTTCTAAATGTCTCTTGATGAATAGTTTCATGCTCTCAGCAGTCGATAACTCACTTCACGAAACACAATGTGCTTGGAATGTTCCACGTGAACCCATATTTAACACAGTCTGGGTTGAATTTTCTTTTGCTTTGCGTACTTTTATTCATGGTTTTTTTACCAAGTGACTCCTGCAAATTTGTATTTTCTTCTCCTCTTTAAAAGGGATAAGCATTGCTGTCTAACTTTGTTTGATAGTATGGTTAGTTTGTACTTTCCAATTTTGTGTTTTTTCTGCTCTCCAGTTGAGAGCCGCTCACCGAAACCCTGTACATGATTCAAAAGATTTTTAAATGCTTTTAGAAGTCTCTGATGCATACTGAGGATGCATTTATTTTTGTATTTATACATGCATTTATTTTTATTAATAATATATTATTTCAATAATACAGTAAATTTATAAAATATTTTTATAATGTAAATCAGCTGTTTTCTATTTGAATATATTTAAAAATGTAATTTATTCCTGTGATGCAAGTTGGATTTTTTTAGCATCACTACTCCAGTCTTCAGTGTCACATGATCCTTCAGAAATCATTCCAGTATGCTGATTTAGTGTTTAAGAAACATTTATTATCATAAAGGTTGAAATTTGTGCTGCTTAACATTTTTGTTAATTTTTTTCTGAATTTATTGAGTAATAGAAAGTTCAAAAGAACAGCATTTATTTATATAAAAAATATTTTGCAACAATTATATAGTCTTCACTGTACTTTTGGTCAGTTTGCATCCTTGCTGAATAACAGTATTAATTTCTTTCAAAAAAAATCTTACTGACCCCAAACTTTTGAATGGCAATGTCACATAACTCATGCAGAAATGCAAAATAATTTTTTTTTTTTTTTCAGCATAGGATTCCATAGGATTAGCTGGTATTGCTGCACTATAATAAAAAAAATGGCTTCGCATCCCTCCAGCTGTGCAAAACCTAAAGGTTTTTAGTGTGTTGGAGACGGCATTTAATACTTCAGCCTGGGTGTTTTTCATCTAACACAATGTGTGATTGTAAATTATGACATCATCAGCCATGCCGCTACATGGTGCAGCTGTCATAATATATAACCAAATGAGCTGACAGCAGAGACAGATGAAAACCAAGCTGGGACTTTGCTAGAAAAGCCTGTCAGATTTATTTCAAACATCAAGGGCCTGCTTATTTCACCCAGGCCTCATTCATCAGAGGCACGTCTGGGCTCCAGCACGGCCTCGGAGAGTCTGTAGCCGTCGACCCGCTGTCTCCAAGGACAGTTGCCAGGGTACGAGGGCCAAAACTATCTTTCCCTGTCTGGCATCCCACAGTGTGACTCCTGGCATGATTTAGACAAGGTACGGTTGGAGGTATAAAGGCTGTCTTTGGAAATGAATGCGCTGGCCTCTCGGACAAAGAGGCAGGAAAAAGCTTGCGCAGCGGTATAACTGTACTAATGTGTGTACAAGAGAGTGCGTTACGTGGATCTCTAATGCATTAGCCAAATGTACAGAGGCTTTAAAAAGGCTGAGGCTTCGAACATTACGCATTCACATCACACCGTGATTCACGGCCCCCACCCTGGTGCGCACGCTAATTAATGCTCGGCTAACAAGCTAGGTCCTCCATTAGCACCCTGAGCCTGAGGGTGATTACCATTATGGGGGTTTGTATGGCAGAGTCCGGCTTTCTCTCGCTCGGTTGCTGATTAAAAGGCAGCGTGCTTCCTGTCTGAGCGACTCAACTTCCGCCATTATGTTCTGCTGTAGCCTTGAAAAAGCTGACAGAGGAGACGGCGAGCAAACGCTTTGCTCCCTCTCTCGGCTCGACTCCTTCTGATATCTGAAACGCTGTAGGCAAAGAAAGAGAAAGGAAAGTGAGGGTAGGTAATTTATGTGAGATGCATCAGCCTCTGAAAATAAACAATGTGGAATCAAAATTGACCTTACTTGTGCGGTGCACATTATGATATACTATCCGTGATTGCTAAGATTTTGGTAGCAGTATATAATTAGTCATTTTTGCTGGAAAAAAATCTAAATCTGTTATTTAATTAATTGTATTTATTTATTTTTGCATAGATGAAAACCTAAAGATAAGATAATTCATAAACATCATATTCATGGAACAAACCTATCTATCTATCTATCTATCTATCTATCTATCATTTATCTGTCGTTCTATCTATCTACCTATCTATTGTTTTATCTATCATTTATCTGTCATTCTATCGTTCTATCATTTATCTGTCGTTCTATCTACGCTGAACAAAATTATAAACACACTTTTGTTTTTGCCCTCATTTTTCATGAGCTGAACTCAAATATCTAAGTAAATCTAAGTATCTAAATAAAACTGCACATTTTAGAGTGGCCTTTTATTGTGACCAGCCTAAGGCACACCTGTGCAATAATCATGCTGTCTAATCAGCATCTTGATGTGCCACACCTGTGAGGTAGATGGATCATTTCGGCAAAGGAGAAGTGCTCACTAACACAGATTTAGACAGATTTGTGAACAATATTTGAGAGAAATAGGCCTTTTGTGTACATAGAAAAAGTTTTAGATCTTTGAGTTCAGCTCATGAAAAATGGGGGCAAAAACAAAAGTGTGTTTATAATTTTGTTCAGTGTATATCTATATCTATCTATCTATCATTTTATCAACTCTATCGGTTTCTCTCTCACTTTAGTCTATCTATCTATTGTTCTATCTATCTATCTATCTATCTATCTATCTATCTATCTGTTACGACTTCAGATTGTAAATCTAAGGGAATAAGAGGTAACATTTAGTTTGTAAATAATTTGGGCAAAGTGATGGTGGCAAGAAACCAAACGTCCAACAAAATACTGCCAAAACCAGTGGAATTTATTGTACAGGCGTATTAAGATTCAACAATAAAGAATTAGAAAAAAAACCAGATATACAGTGTGTGGCGCCAAAAGGAAAGAAAATAATATAACAAAACCCAAACTAATCTTACAATGAAACCTCTAACCTAACTACATAGAAAAAGGAAGAAAAAAAACATCTTCAGCGTTTACACACCCTAACTAAACTGTACTCTCTAACAGAAGCAAAACTTACAAATGCGGCGTTCACTGCTAAGCTGGTGTTTCTATACAGTAGTGTTTCAGCGTGTTGCACCGTGTAGGTCACGTGACATCCTTTCTGTCTTCTTTTCCCTGGGACATGGGAAAGTCGCGATCAGAGTCATAGAACGAATTACAAAAAATATGTAATCGCAAAGCAAAGGTGGTAACGGGAAAACACACTGTAAGTGTCACTAAGACAACAGTTATGGAAAAGGCTAGGCCAACAAAGAACAGAAAAACAAAAAGTAGGAGTGCAAGCAACAGAGCATTCACTCTGGCGTCCTTTTAAACTGTAGTGTAAGAACTTGATTGGCAGCAAGGGCGGCGACGTCACGCAGGTTAATGATGATTGACATCTGCCTGAACGAATGGCACTCCAGAGGGGTGAGCCTAAGAAATTGACAGAGCGAGAAAGAAAAAGAGAGCAAAACACACAGGCACCCCCATGGGGCCGGAACACTATCGTTCTATCTATCATATATCTGTCATTCTATCTATCTATCTATCTATCTATTGTTCTATCTATCATTTATCTGTCATTCTATCTACAGTGCCCTCCACTAATATTGGCACCCTTGGTAAATATGAGCAAATGCGGCTGTGAAAATAAATCTGCATTGTTTATCCATTTGATCTTTCACTCAAAAAATTCACAAAATTCTAACCTATCATTGAAGTAAAACAATTGAAAGTGGGGAGAATATTTTATGATGAAATAAATGTTTTTCTCCAATGAATGTTGGCCACAATTATTGGCACCCCTAGAAATTCTTATGAGTAAAATATCTCTGAAGTATATTCCCATTCATATTTACTTTTTTTTAGCACACCAGGGTGACTAAGAGCATGAAATTGTCCAGCCATGACTTCTGTTCCACAGAAATATAAATAAGAGGGACATAAAGCCCAAATTCCCTTAATCGTCCATCACAAGGAGCAAAACCTAAGAATATAGTTCTGATGTGCAGAGCAAGATTGCTGAGCATCACAAAATAGAAAGTGGATGTAAGAAAAGAGTTAAAGCATTGAAAATCCCCATTTCCACCATCAGGGGAATAATTAAGAGGTTCCTATCAACTAAAGATGTTATGAATCTGCCTCTAAGAGGACGTGTGTCTATATCGATGCACGGTGAGGAAGAGAGTTTGAGCGGCTAAAGACTCTCCAAGCATCACAGCTGGAGAACTGCAGAGATTAGTTGAGTCTCGGGGTCAGAAACCTAAAAAATATATATCAAACAGTCCCTACATCAGCACATGTTGTTTGGGAGGGTTTCAAAAAAAATTCTCCTCGCTCATCCAAAAACAAACTCCAGCATATTCAGTTATCAGACATAACTGGAACTTCAAATGGCACTGGCTTCTGTGGTCAGATGAAACTGGATAAAGAGCTTTTTGGCAGCAAAGCCACTAGATGGGTTTAGTACAAACAGGGATAAAAAAAGTACCCCGTGTCCACGGTTAAATATACTGCTGGATCTTTAATGTTGTTGGGCTGTTTTTCTGCCGGAGGTCCTGGACATCTTGTTTAGATGCATGGCATCATGGATTCTCTCAAATACCAACAGATAAAAAATCTAAAGCTGACTGCCTCTGTTAGAAATCTTATAATGGGCCATGTTTGGATCTTCCATCAAGACAACGATCCAAAACAAACATCAAAATCAACACAAAAATGGGTCACTGAGCACAAAATGAATCTTTTACCATGGCTGTCCCAGTCCTCTGACCTGAACCCTGCAGAACATGAGTGAGGTGAACTGAAGAGAAGAAGCTGAAGGATCTGGAGAGATTCTGGATGAAGAAAATGGTCTCTGATCTCTTATCAGATGTTCTCCAAACTCTTCAGGCATTATAGGAGAAAACTCAGAGCTGTTACCCTGGGAAAAATTACGTTGCAATAATTGGGTGCCAATAATTGTGGCCAACATGAACTAGAAAAAGCATTTATTTCACAATGAGATTTTCACCCCACTTTCAATTGTTTTACTTCAATGATAGGTTGGAATTTTGTGAATTTTTTGAATAAAAGATAAAAAGGATAAACAATGCAGATTTATTTTCACAGCCGCCTTTGCTCATATTTACCAAGGGTGCCAATATTAGCGGAGGGCACTGTATCTATCCATCTATCATCGCTATCATTTTGTCTCTCACTCTTTCATTCTGTCGTTCAGTCTATCGTTTTGCCATCTATCTATCTATCTATCTATCTATCTATCTATCTATCTATCTATCTATCTATATCTATCTATCTATCATTTATCTGTCATTCTATCTATCTACCTAGTCTAATCTATGCATCTATCTATCTATCTATCCCTTGTTTTTTTTTCCAAACTCTCAATCTGAACTACATTTGCCATTCCCTCTCACACAAACACTCCATTGAAAACTCCTCAGCTCCAGTCGTGTGTTCCAGAAAAACCCCTTACAGACTCAGCAGGCCGGAAAATTGGCCCACGCTGTCACAGTTAGCTTAGCTGATCCTTATTATCCACGTTTCCAAGGGAGCTATTGGTGGGTTTTTATCTAACGTACCGGGGAGACGCCCTGCGACCCAGTGGCCGACTGCAGCAGCCCAAAAGAGAAGGTTCAAACGTTAATGGCAGCTCTCTGCATGGGACAAAGAGCTTTACAACGCGTGGGAAAAAGTGGTCAGTCAGCTTCCTGGTACTGGGAGACTTCGCACTGACCCAAAAGGTCAGCCAGTGACAATGCTTCATCCCAACAGGGCTGGTTTGAGACAAAGCCTTTCTTTTAGAACTATATTCATCACCCAGGGGTGGTTTCTGTTGCTGTCTGGTGCACAGTCGCTAACACACAAATACACACACACACACACTATGAGCATTTTTAGAATGACTTTTTTTGTGATAAACTTTTAAATGAACTTGTAATGTTTTAAAGACATTTAAAAATGTCTGAGTCGCAGTTCAATGTTCAAATCCAAGTAAATTCACTTCTCCCTTCAGATATCACATACCAATCATTTAATGTCATATAAGTCTACAGGGGCCTATAAATATGTGTCGTCCACTTCCCCTCTGACCCCAGGACAACATGCTTTTGGCATGTCCATATGGACAGACAATGAAGCAGGTCTGGTGAGTGTCTTCATTTTGCAGGTCCAGGGCACCAGTGGACCACAAAAGTGAAGTGACCACAGCTCACAGAGAGTCATTGAAATCCACTTGGTCAACTATTGGTTTGACCTGCTGACCAGCCGGCTTTGTTCATGACCACGACACATGTCGCACCATATACTGGTGAATAACCTCTTCCTGATTGCCACAACTACTAAAAACAAACATAAAATAAACAATGGTAAAATAAATATTTTGTGACTAGTTTAATATCTATTAGTCAAAGATATATTCTGTAATCATCTGAAAGTTTAAACCCATTCCAAATCTGACAAGAACAGTTTTTTTTTTTTTATATTTCAAAATATTTCCAATGCTTTGGTATTAAAAAAAAAGAAGTTTTTTTTTGGCTTGCAAAGCCCAGTTAAGGTAACAAAATAGAAATAAATAAATATATAAATAAATAAGTAATTTACTTTACTTTGCAGTATTTGTTAAATTAAAAAAAAAAAAAAGATTTTTTTTTTTAAATATTTTAAATATAAAAATATTTATTTTCTTAGAACAAACTTTTTTTTTTAATTAATTAATCACAAAACTAAGCAAAGGCCACAAAATTTTAATTGAATAATTTGCTAAATAGTATTAAACATTTGTTTAATGTCAGCAAGAATTACAAGCAAGAAATGTGTGACTCCGTGAGAAACAAGGGTCCCCTATGGCTGTCTCCCTAAAATGCAAATTTTAACATATTGTTAAAACCATCTGTGAGCAATAATTATGCACTGAATGGCAAATGAATGGCTTACGTCAGTGTGACCATTATGTTCCCAGAGTCCTAAAATCCTGCTTGTTCTAAGGTAATTTCAGCTCTTGTGGGAAGTGTGCTCTCAAAATTAACCACAATGCACTTCTTTACCCAGAATCCATCAATTTTGACCACTATTTATCACTGTTAAATTGGCCACGCAAAATGTTACTTAAAAATAGTTTGCATGTGTATTTACCAATTTGAAGTGTCAGTATACTATAATAAAATCGTATGCTTTTTTCTGTAATAAAACAAACAGTCCGTAATTAAGTCAGTTCTGTATTCCTTTGTGAAATACGTAGGCACAGCCAGCGGGACGTTCTAAACTCAGAAAGGGTTCAATAACTAGTCCCCTGAAGTGGAGGGCAGGTCTGTTGGTTTTGACTTCAATGGATTAGGCAGGTTGTTAGTGCGTGGAGTGAGAGGGCAGCTGCTTGCAGTACTTTGGTCATTCAGAGCGTATGGATTACAAGGTGGCAGTAACGCTCGGCCCAGCGGTAGGCAGTCCGGCTGCCCTAAGGGAGGTCAGGGGTTAAATGGTTTGTGTCAGAGGGGCCGAAACCCATAATTGAAAATAGACCTTGTCCTCCTTTAGTTCACAAAACCAGTAGAGTGGTTAAGGGCGCGGGGTCTGACATATGAAGTCCACTGGGCACAAGGTCATGGGCTAAAGATATTTATAGACATGTTGGATTTCCACATTCAATCAATCATGACAGTTATTGATCAAATTTCCTTCGCTACAGTTTTCATACTCTGCCTGAAGACACAAATGGAGTAAATGCATTATCAACTTACCTTAGTTGTCCAATGGAAATGTAAGATTTTCCGTTTTAAAATGATCGATGATGGATAACATGTCCCATAACGTCTTCTCATTTGTAATTTATATTGTCAACAGTATGCTGGTTAGCATTTTATGCTCTTTTCATTTGATTTCAGTTGTGCTGACATTGATTTAATCATTGCTTGGAAAAAATGAATGTTAATCATCTGTTCCCTGGCTGAAATATTAGCAGGAAGACGTTCTTTCAGGTCTCTTTACTCGAACCTGCTGGGCTCTATTTGGGCCCTCTGAAAGAGGGAAATAAAGAGAAAACCGAGGCAGGAATACGAAGCATAGAGTCCCTTCTGCTGACCAACTGTGCTGTGGGGGTGCTTGTAATCTCTATTGTGCCTCGTCACAGGACAATTAAATCACTCTACCGGAGTCCTGCAGCTCTGTCAGGCTGCTAACGCAGGGCCTGTGCGTTTGACCGCGGAGAAATATCGTGATTACAGAATGAAAAATAAGGTCATGGAAGCGTGTGTGAATAAACGCGTTTATCTACAGCTAACAATGTTTTTAAAACAGACAGTTACAGTTCAGTCACGTTAAAATACCCAGACGAAAAAAACAAACCTTTTCGTATAGTTACGGTGTGTATCACTGCGCAGCGCCAATAGATGTAACGTTAATGTCTGGGACTATATCTTCTAGCGGAAGGGTTGTAAAATTTCCGTTTTTTAAAATATGTTTGAATATTATATTTCAACGATGTGATTATGTTCTATAGTGAACGCTCTTTAAAAGAAGAATTAACATAGCACAGCTTTGAATTCCTTGTAAGGCACAGAGGACTCATTTTCGACAGTCATTGATTCGGTGAATGAAGTACAATGATGCCATCTAGAGGTAAAATTGTGATCATTATTTTTATATATTTTTTATTTTTATAAATACATATATATAATATGTTATATTACCTAAAAATATTCATTTTGTGATCTTAAGGCTGAAATACACTACACGAGTTTTGCCAATATTCGAGGGCCGGTCTGCAGATTTTAGTTTTTTTTTTTTTTTTAAAAGCTTCAGACTGATTATATCCAGTCACAGGATATCAGACATGTATTATATTTTGACATGATTTCGGAACACATTAATTTCATTTGTCATGTGTCTATGTTTAATCAATTATGCTGTGTATAATACCTATTGTTTTAAAAAATCTGTTTAGATTTTAAAGGTTGTGTTGTATAACTATAAAAAATCTGAATATTCAGAGATTTATTCCTGGGAGGCAAGATCACCACCTTAAATACAACATATTAAAAGGACACAGAATAAACACCAAAATCAAGAAATGGTAAGAAATTCATAGAAATCAAATTGACAATCAAATGGCAAAACTCCTTTGATTTATTTGCATATATATTAGAAAACATAATCACTGTATTTTTACATGAACATATTAAATGAGTGCATGCATACCTGATAGTGTAATCTCACTCACATCTTTATGCATATTGTCAGGAAATCATTTTAGAAAAATTCAAAAGCAAAAAGCATTATTTTCAATTTTGTGATTCCAAATATCAAAATAGTTTTAATACAAAATACTTTCTTCTGCATTTCTTGGTAGTTCCCATATTGGACATATATATAAAATCAGATATAAAGATGTATTCTCTTGATCGCCTGCTCAAGCACAATGTTTAAAAAAAAAAAAACAGTCAGAGTGTAAATTCATAAAGCATATTTGGTCTTTTTAGGCATGTTTTTTGCAGCTTCAGTTAGTTTACATGCTTTTTTTCTTTCTCCACTTGTCAAGCATCACAGATTTTTCAGGAAAATGTGGTTTTAGTTTGTTTTCAGAGGAAAAACTAATAGTGTTTGACATTGCAGAATACAAACAGTAGTTATGAACCTGGACAACATCACTTCTGTCACCTGGAAAACATTACCGTCCTTTTCATGACAACTGTGGAACGTTTCTCCTGCTTCATATTTTTTCTCTTTATGAAAACACATCCTGTAAATAAGGGAGTGCAGGTAAACAAACATTCACTCACTGCCTTGTCTGTCTCATGTGACGTCTATGATCAAAAGTGGTTTATATTATCACAGAACAGACACATAATAGCTTTTAAAGTGTGGCGCACAGTCTATCGGCTGCTGTTGCTCACTGCATACTGAGTTTGGGTCTGCTGCAGAAGCTCAGTGACTGCCAAGAGTTTTTTCAAGATGTGCTGTGAGAGAAGCAGAACAATTTTACCCAACATGAGACCACAAGTACCAGCTATCATCATTAAACATTTTATTAAGTCATAATGCTACCTGCTGCGCGCCCCTCTCATTACTGAGTATCCTCAGCTCATCTAAGTGTGTGACACAGAGCTGGTGTAGGGCAGCGAGGTCACGGGCCAGGTCAGTGTTAAAGTGCTCTGTGGGGTCAGGCAGCGCTGGGACATTCTGAAAAGAGCAAACGCATGCAAATATTAAAGACCCACTAGACATATGGCACATGAATATGACTTAATCACTGTGGTTATCTGGAAAATAAATAAATAAATTTGACCATAATTCCATTTCAACTCATCACTGAGAATATTCCTTGTTGAAAAATGTGGATCATGAAGCATTTGCGCCCCCTGGATGACATCTAATTTCTTTCTTATAAGACTTAAGTTACACTGTAAATATGATTTTTTTTATTCAAAGGGTCTTTCTACTTCAAAAATTTCTTGTTTCATTCAGTGTGTTACTTACGGTTTCTTTGTAATTATTTGTGCAATTTAATAGCAAAATTGTTTCCAAGTAAATCCTACACCACATTTTTTTTCAGCAACATTTACAGTAAAAGGAGTTTTAGAGATGACAAACCCCAAGTTCATCCAAAAACTTGATCATTCTGTGTTTGTTGCTCTTGATGAATGGATTTACTCCTTCCATGTACGGCTCCTGAGATGGTAAAAATGTAAATATTTGAAGCAAGCAGGAATTATGGAACCAGGAAAGTCTTTAAAATTGATTAAAATCCATTTAAAAAGTGTTTGTTTTTACTTTGGCACCAAATTCCACCAGGTTGGCAAGATTCTGGACTGCTTTGGCCACTAAGGTGAGTGTCCGGGATGCAGTAGGGGAAGGTGGATCTGCAAAAATAGACCAAGCATTTTTATTTATTTTTTTTTACATTAAAAAGATATATACTTTTCTAAATTTGATGCCTGATGCCTGTTTCATAAAAACTGAACAATTTGAATTGTCCAATCACAGCTTACCTGCAATGATGTTAAAAATTCTGGGGTTCACAATAGCAGGACAGATCAGTCTAAGGAAGACAAATCCACTGGAAAAGAAAAAAATTACTTGTTAAAAAATAACGTTATATTATACATTTATACTACATAATAAAATGTATGATTTTTAATTGTATTAAATAGACATTTTATTTATTTAATATTATTAAATCAAATTTTGTCCTCCCACAAAACATATTTCCATACCTTACAACTCTAGTTCTCATGGTTGTATTTCTGGGCCACTTTTGCTGTACAGCTTTCTGTAAACATCCATATATGAACCTGAGAGTCCTGCAAAAAAGGCATCAATATGTATAAAACTCCATACTCTCACATTATATCCTTGTTCTGATCACAAAGTTTATTGGCAGAAGTATATTTATATATACAGTGACTCACGGAGGAAGGATTTCAGCAGCCATGAATATTTTCTCCACCAGCTCGGACACAATGCTCAGGAGATGAGCGAGATTCACATTCACATCCTCGTTCTTCTCCAGTTTAGATGGATTGAGCTAATTTACAGTGGAAACAAGATATGTTTAGCAGGCAAATGAATGATCTACAATGATCACAATGGGTTCATTCATTTTTGAAGCTTTTTGATAACATAATTTGACATGCAAACATGTTAGCCAGTCATAAATTATAACAGGTCATTTAGATTTTTAAATATTAAAGATTCTGTTTAATTCTAAGTGTTAAAGAGAGAATGGTAATATCTAATTAATAATTAAATATAATTAAATAATTGCACTATAATATAATAATCAATGATGATAATTAAATTGTTTTTTATGGAAGACCGTTTCCACCACAGAATAAAAAAAAATTAAAAAGGTAATTTTTTTTTAATCTCACAACTCAGACCTCTGAGTTTACAGTATAAACTGTATTAATTTTTATTTCAGTATTATTCTTTCTCTCACAATTCTGACTTTTTTTCTTGCAATTCAGAATTGTGAATGAAAATTGCAAATCAGAATTCTGACCTTATTTCTCTTCATTCAGAGTTTACATCTCATCTTTTTTCTCTTAATTCTGACTTCGTATCTCACAATTCTGTTTTTGTTTCTGCCATGAAAAAAAATAATGGTAACTGAGACTTTTTGCAAGTTTATATCCCACAATTCAGACTTTTCTTCTCAGAATTACATGGAAAAAAATTGAATTGTGAGATATAAACTCAGAATTGAAAGGAAAAAATGAATTGTGAGATAAAATGTCGCAATTACTTCTTAATTTTTTTTTAATCTAATGCATGGGGGAAACTGGTTCCATAGTTTTTAGTGCAAGAAACCTTAACTAACATAAGAAATAAAGTGCTAAAGGAGGATCTGGATATTTAAGCATGATGATCTCTGTATGATTTTTTTTTTTTAACATTTAAAAATCTAAGCGATACCTCACAGGACTGTCTAGACTCCATGATCTTGAGGATAGTGTCTTTAAGAGCGTGATGAACGAATGGAGTGGCCGTGGCCTTCATGTACTGCTCCATTAGAGTACTGGCCAGAGTGGTGGCACGAAAAAGAGTCGTAGCTTCATCTGGAAAAACAAGCAACTCTGTGAATAATTCTGATGAATTCAGCCATTCAGCATAACAAGAGGAATAAAAGAAGTACCTTCAACACTGATCTCACGGTCATTGAGCTCTCTGAGCAGCTGGGCCTCCAGGTTCTCGTGTCTGAAGATCCTGAGTAGAACGCTGGCCAGGAGAGTGCGGTCCTGTCCACACACGTGGGCCAAAGCGTTGATCACATGCAACTCCTTTAACAGAACCAGCTGGAAATGATCAAATATTATATGCTGCAATGAGTTACCAGTTCTAAAATAATTACTCATAATTATTTGTCTCTACCAGGGTTATTACTGTTAACTACAACTATTAAAAACTTTTGTGTTTATTGAAATATAGCTGAAATGAAATGAAACAAAATGAAAAACTTAAAAATTTGAAATGTTACTTTCACAACTGACAGAAATAAGTTTAAGCACTGAAATTACTAACTGGAAATAAATAAATAACTTCAACTAAAGACGGAATAAAAATAAATGAACCTAAATAGTAATATTTAAAAAAAAATAAAAATAAAATAAAAATGACAAAAGCACAAAGAATTACTAAAAATATAACTAAAATTAAAATGAAATCTGAAAATATAAAAATCTAATTCTAAAAATGTTTAATAAAACACTTTAACAATATATAAATAATAAATAATTAACTAAAATAACAATGGTCTCAACTGCCAAAAATATCTCTCACTGGCCATTACTCTGTATTTTCATAAATACAATTTTCTCAGAATTCTGAGTTTACATCTTGCAAGTGTAACTTTTTTTGTTTATACCACAAAATAGAAAAATAAAAAGAGTAATTGTGGCTTTTTTGCTAAAAAATAAATTAAATATGACCTTTTTTCCTCAGATATGCAAGTTTATATTTTGCAATGATGTTAACTTGCAATTCTGAGTTGAAACAGTATCTTGCAAGAGTATTTTTATATTTTTTTTATTTGTTAGAATTGTGAGATAAAAAGTCACAATTACCTTTTTCTTTATTATTCCATGTAGAAATAGGCTTTCATAATAATGTGACATTTCTGAGGGAAATACTGTGGGAAATTATACGGTGTATTACTTGACTTCAGGATACGACTGGATGATAAATGATACCCTAAATCATGTGGCTTTTTTTGAGATAGAAGTGTGCTAAAGCTTTTCTAAGTGATCGACATTTAAATGGCAGACAATAAAATGAGCGAAAAAAACTCCAACTTGCATTGAATAATCAATAATATCATACAATAAAATAACATACAGAATTTGTCTCACAACATTGCATTGATTCCTCAGTTTCTTGTTTCAGGATTTTTTTTTTCCCAATAAAAATAATTGCACTTTTATCAGCAGGGTTCAGACTAATGTTCTTATATTGTGACTGAAATGCAATATGTTGTAATTTCAAGGACAGTTACCAGTCAACTGTCCAGTAACTGAATTTTAGTTAAACATTGACCCGGTTTATATCTCAACTCATGTATGTTCCCAACCTCTTTTAACTCATTGTACACCTCCACGGGCATGATCTTCTCCACAGAGTAGCGCACTCTCAGGCGGAGTGAGCTGGGCGCCACGTTCTTCAGAGGCACGTGGGAACTCAAGGGAAACCACTCGTCAATCATCTGACCCCTTTGTAGCCGACACAGAGGGCAGCACATGAACACTGCGGGAGAAGAGTGTACATTATTCCTCATACAAAACAGTTTTGAAAGTCTGAGCATGATGTAATATAAGAAGCAACGTACAAATATCATTCTCTTTGCTTTTTTTCGTCTTGTTGCTCAGGCTGATCTCAAACCTGTTGATTTCGCTGGATAAGTCACTGCAGGAATATTGGGAAACATTAATAAAAACTTTCAATGTTGTACAACTGATATCAATATCTGTGGAGGCGGCTTACTCGAAAATGAACTCCTCTGTCCACACAGGGTTCTGGCCCTCCCGCGGATGGGTCTTTGCTACCTGAATGCTGTTCAGGTAAATGTTGCAGTAGGCGTTTGTGAAATGTTTACTGGGAAGTTTGTGAGCCTCCTCAACATTTAGAAATAAACTGCTGACCTGTGAAGAAACATGTGAGTAACACATGAAGAGTAACACAGCTGTAATTCATATGACATGAGACAACAGGAAGTAACTGAGAGTTTACCTGACGCAGGCGTTTGTTTGAACAGGGCTGGTTGGGTTTCCTAAGGTTACTACAAAAGGTTTGCAGACATTTCATCCAGTCCTAGACAGCACAAGCGAGCAAGAATAAATTGAACAGAATTATATTCACAGTGTTCTACAAAAGCTATTTTTCCATCCTCACTGCTGCAAGATGACAATATTACAGCCAAACAAATCATATATTATTTATAAATCTAATTTTAATATATATATATATATATATATATATATATATATATATATATATATATACTTGTGTTCAAAAGTTTGGGTTTGGGTATCATTTTAATATTTTTAAAAGAAGTCTCTTATGCTCACCATGGCTGCATTTATTTGAGAAAAAATACAGCAATAAACGTAATATTATAAAATATTAGTACAATTTAAAAAGATTACATTCTATGTTAATATATTTTTAAACATAATTCATTCCCATGATGGTAAAACTGAATTATCAGCATCATTACTCCAGTCTTCAGTGTCACATGATCCTTCAGAAATCATTCTGATATGCTGATTTGCTGTTCAAGAAACATTTTGCATTTTTTATCAATGTTGAAAACAGTTGTGCTACTTAATATACTTACATAATACATTTTTATGATTGTTTGATGAATAGAAAGCTCAAAGAGCATTTATATGAAATATCATTTTACAATGTCAAAGTCTTTACTGTCATTTTTAATCAATTTAATGCATCATAGCTGAATATAATATAACAATAAAATGAAATCTGACACAAAAATTTGAAAAGTAGTGTATGTGCAGCTGGATTTGGGACATATTAAATTTCACTTTGGGACTGAAACTAAACGACTGACAAATGCAGTATTTCACATGTTAAACTCAAGACAGAAAATCTGCTTAACATGGAAGATGTGTGATTTAACACTTGGACACAGTGTTACTCCTATGAAGTGCATTAGCCAGCATTACTAATGAAGGCATTGGTACCTGAGCTTGTTCCGGGGTCTCTCCAGCAAAGTAAAAGATACACTGCTCCTCGCTAAAGTGCTGTACAACTATCTGGAAACAGTTTGGCCTGCAGAAAAAACAAAAAGAATTAAATATATTTCCATTGAACCTAAAGTTGAACTATTATCAGTGCATAAAACAGTGAGAAACAAACCTGCCAAACATGCTGTCATGGACCTCGTACACAGAACACACACTCAAATCAATTAAACCCTTTGGTTTAGTTGCTCGTTTCTCACTCTCAAAGTAGATCAGCTGTGAATCATTCCCCTCAAGGATGAAATACAGATTTTTCCATCTTTTTCCTTTTCCTATAAAAGACACAAGACTAAATATCTTAGTAAATGATTTCGATAATGTCTTCAATGTAAAACTACACCGAAAAGTTAGCAATACCTTTATTGAACAGGACATATCCTTTCTTCACAATGTTTTTATAGAAAGCGTCCTTGGTCTTTCTACGGATGGTGTTGTAGATTTCCTTGCCTTCGACGGTGTCAGTAAGCACCTGCTCCTGGTGCTAATGAAATCACACATTTCACAAAATAACATCAATAAAATGAATCAGAGTTTTCGAAAAATGGTTGTTGTACATACTTGGACAGATAAAGCATCTTTAAGGTTGTGGCCCTTAACTATCTGTTCCTTCCTGTAGTGTTCAATGATGTCATCAATACTGTACAAACAAAAACAAGAAAACACCACCAATGTGTGTCATGAAACGCAATTTGATACATCCCACAGCCATAAAACGCTCACAAATTGTATTTACCTGTTGTAGTAACGGCCTCCCATCATGAACTGGTTGCTGGGTGTGGGGCTGATTTTGAAGCGCTGGATGGTCTCAGTGGTGCGGAAGTACAGCGAATAGTCCCCAGGTGTGCTGTCAGACGGGCGCACTAAAAAACTGCCCACCTGCCCAACTGGGGAGAGCGATTACAGGAGTTAAGCAGGTGTGACCCTTCACGATTTATTGCTTTTAAACATTTTTTCTAACTGACCAGTCATCAGCAGGTTGTAAGCCTCTTGCTTGTTGATCTTGCCATGAAACCAGCTGAAACATACAGATGTTGAGCAGATCATAAGAGATGAGGCATGATATAATCACATATTTCTATTAATTTGATGCAGTATAACTACTGGAAACTAACACCACTCAACTAGGAACCAAAACAAAATAATCAAACTCACGCTTTCCCCTCATGTGGGTCTTCTTCACGCCCCTGTGAATGTGTTAATATAGGACACCCAGTCATAATACTGTATATGTATATATATATATATATATATATATATATATAAACCTCCAGTTATGGACACATGTTTATTGTTTTTAATCTAAACAGTGTTTCTGCTCACCACTTCCTTCACCAGGTCTTGAACTATAAGACCCTGCTCATCTGTTCGGACATTCGTCACCCACAACCAGCCGTCCTCCAGTTCATTATGAACTATAAATGTGTCGCCTTTGAAGAAACTGTGAGTAAAGAAGTCTTATTAAGTAAACTTTATTTTAAATATATTTTAAAATGTAATTTATTCCTGTGATGACAAAGCTGAATTTTTAGCATCCATTATTCCAGTCATCAGTGTCACATGATCCTTCAGAAATCTTTCGAATATGCTGAAGAAACATTTCTTACTATCAATAGAAAAAAACAACAGCTGTGCTGCTTAATATTTTTGTGGAAACTATGATACGTTGTTTCAGGATTCCTTTATGAATACAAAGTTCAAAAGAACAACATTAATATAAAACAAAATGTCTATACTGTCACTTTTGATCAACATAAAGTGTCCTTGCTGAATAAAAGTATTAATTTCTTAAAAAAAAAAAAAAAAAAAAATACTGACCCCAAACTTTATATTATTGTATTTATAAAATATACAGTATATATTTGAAATCATCATAAAATCAGATGACCTGATCTCATCAGTTTCAGGCACTTTGGTGTATGGGAGAATTGCTCGCACCCTCCTGCGGTCTTCAACAGGCTTACAAAAGAAAAAAACATGATTTTTTTAAATATATATAATGTGAAATCTTTCTGTTAATAAATACTACAAAATGTTTAAATTGTATGTATACCTCTGGAGGGGCGACTGGTGATATCAGCTTCTCTCCTTTCAGCAGACAGGACATGTAACTGTAATAACCAATCAGATCCGACAGAGAGGAGAAACGGCGGCCTCCAATGTAGTAGTCGCCACACATGGCGATGATCCTGCAAACATTCATTACTCAGGTCACAGATACCATCTCATTATCTAGGCACAAAACCTTTTTAAATTAAAATGTAAGCACACTGCAAATAAAGATGTGCTATTATCATTAGCGATCTGGGCTCCGTTCTTCGTACGTCGCTAACTCAGTTAGCTGGATTTGATTGTTGCCGATTTTGCTTGATCTTGGATCATTTGGTTCTTCCAAGCTCATCCTAGACTTGCTGTCATAGCAACAGGTCCGTAAGCTTAAACCTGCTCGGGAGCAGGTTTATTTCATGTAAACAGGATTAGATTGCATCTTTTTAAGCAGAATTGATACTTAATATCTGCCCCAGCCACCGCTACTTTATTACAAGAGTACCCTACTGGTCCAGGGACAATAATTTAAAATAATAATAATTTAAAAATCAATTTGAAAATAATATAATAATGTTGTGTAGTCTATAATACTATAGACACAGCCAGTTTTACTCATTGAAAGATTTATTAGTGATGAAATAATTGATAACTGTACTGGAGTCTTACACACATGCTCTGCAGTTAATCTGAGTCGTTATATTAATTTGAGTGATGACAGATATTATGGGAGTGGCTTGATGGAGCGCAGGAGATGCAGATAACATGATCTTGACCCTTAAGAAACTTTAATTAATGCTGTCACGTAGCAAATCTGTTTCAAAGATAAAATTAAATGAATTGCTAATTACAACATTGAAGTAAAAATGTATAGCCTGTACAAATACTAGAAATCGTGAATATAAATAATTGGGAATCGTGTAAAAAAAATTACAAATACATTAAAAACAGCGCACATTTCATTTATCTATTATAACATTTATGTAGTTTTGTTCGCTTGGGTGTTTCCTCATAAAAGTCCAGAAATTTGTCAAGTTTTTTCGTCAGGTGTCTTTTTTTAATGATATGATGTCATTACGTTGCCGTCTTGCCGCCAGCCAATCACTGCACTGCTGATCGTGGTTTCGAGTATCGATACATCTGCCCTTTTAAACCAACCCTTGAACGGGCAATTATCTCAGATAACTCAATCCACCCATACTAATCATCAACAACAGGTGCGTTCGAAGAACCGAATTAGCCAGATCCTGATTAGTGCGATGATATCATCTTGGATGTGTCATTTGATCTCGGATGTAATAAGCGATGTACGAAGAACGGACCCCAGATCGATTCAAAGACGTGGCTTGATTCTGAAGCTGCAGAGAAAGATAACAGATAAACAAACACCTGAAATGACTGACTGTGTTGGTCATGCTGAGGAAAGACAACACAAATGAGCCGGGCCGGCGGTCACTCTCCCTGATAAGGTAGCTGCCAGCCGTCCGGGCCTGAAGCAAACGCTCCTCTGCGATCATCCGGTCCAGCTTCCCATGATACCACCTGTTGAGTTACAAACACCCTTATGCACTTGCCAAATCTTTTACTATTTTCATCACAGTTCAAAGTCAAAGGAATACTTCACCTAAAAATTTTAATTTACTAAAAACTGACTCTCAATCAGGCCATCCAAGATGTAGATTAGTTTGTTTCTTCATCTGAACAGATTTGGATAAATGTAGCATTACACCACTTGCTCACCAATGGATCCTCTGCAGATAATGGGTGCCGTCAGAATAAAAGTAAAAACAGCTGATAAAAACACAACAGTAATCCACAAGTAATTCACACCACTCCAGACCATCAATTAATGTCTTGTAAAGAGAAAAGCTGCATGTTTGTGAGAAACAAATCCATCATTAAGACATTTTTAACACCTAGCTCCTATCCATAATATTGGTTTCTCTAGTGAAAAAGTAATCTCATCTGAATCAGGAGAAAAATATTCACTGATCAAGCACTGTTTATAAGCAAAAACAGCCCAAAATAGTTCTAAACAAATATGTCAGTGAGAGGACAACAGAGGACGGACTTTTTCAATAGAGGAAGTGTTATTATCGATTATGGATTTTAGAAAGATGCACCATTTAAAAATGAAAACAGTTTAATGATGCATTTGTTTCTTATAAACTCAGCTTTTCACTTCATGAGATGATAATTGATGGACTAGAGTCGTGTGAATTGCTGTGATGTTTTTATCAGCTGTTTGAACTTTCATTCTGACGGCACCCATTCACTGCAGAGGATCCATTGGTGAGCAAGTGATGTAATGCTAAACGTCTCCAAAATCTGCTCTGATGAACTCATCTACATCTTGGATGGCCTGAGGGTGATCTAATTTTCAGCCATTGTTTTTATTTTTGGGTGAACTATCCCTTTAAACACTTATGGGTTGCATAATGTCATATTATATGACTCACTGATTAGGAGGCGGCGCAGTGAGGGTTAAAACAACTTCCTCATCCTCCCCGATTTCCTGCACATCCAGAGCATCACCCTCTTCAACGATGCCCAGCGGAAGAAACGAAGGGGCTGCCAGGCACACCTCAGGGCTCAGCGATGCGGATGGTGTCCGACCCACAGCACCTTCATGTGGAGGATCTGACATCCCCCTCCCGACTCCTGAAAAGGATCCCAATATAACATGTCCAGCACTAATACCACCTCCCTTTGAGGCAAACATGACTGTTCCAGGTCTCGGATCCTTTCCAAATAAAGAATATGTGACCCCAGAAGGCTGTTTAGCTGGTAAAACCGTGGTATGGACAGACAAAGCTGAGCCCAGGTCCGAGATCTGTAGCCCTTGACCACGACAGGCTGGTAAATGGGTGGTCCCGTCTCCTCCTGCCCCAGTCATTCGGGTCACCATTGAAAAGGGATCAGGCTCCTCGCCACCACCATGGGTTGCCATCATTGTCACCCTGGGAAGTTGACAATGAAAGCTGACAAAGTTCAGGAGGGTTTCCCCTCCTGAAACCCACAACTACACCTTTATTCCCTTTTAGGAGCGTTTTCTCTAATTTACTGTGGTGGTTTGGGTCTAACACAAGACAGACACCTTCAGGTCTTCTTTGTCTGATTTTCTCCTAATCTGAAAATAAAGACGGACATAGTTAGAAAAACTCAAATACTGTAATATGCCTTAGAAGTTTCATTGTTTACACATGATGCTAGCGCATGTTTGCCTTTGTAATCACACAACGATCTTATTTGTTTGGGAATAAACATCAAATTTATTATGAGGTACTGCATTTTCGGCTAGAATAAGATTGAACAAAACCAGAATGAAATTAAATCTGCATACAAATGACGGCTATATGCGTTAGCTCGTTAGCTTAGTTTGGTTCTGGCCAAGTTTGACACCACAAAAGTCCAGCGTTTGAGGTTAGTTGAGCGCTTAGGCTTATTTACAGTGAGGTAGGAGTGTTAAAAAGTTGGGAAGAGATGTTAAAGATGATATTAAGGAAGTTTTGCGTTACTTTTGTTTCACTCACTTTGGCTAGATTCATGTTGAGAGTTGTGTTGTGAAGTCTCGCGCAGCCCTTGCGCCCCTCAAACACTCCCACCTCGCGTGAGCCCGCCCGCCGCGTTCCTGACTGCCTGTGAGGCGCGTGCCCGTGCCTTGCCACCCTTCACAAAAAAAATACCATGGTAACAAGTTGCTTCCAAAATACCACTCAAAGTTATTGTTGCTACAGCCAAATCGTCATAATAATTTATGGGCATGAAGGTTTCTTTTACATTTAATTTGTATTTAAATATAATGAATTCATTTTTAAAGGCAGCGGTGGCATCACGTATCACATCTGCAGTACTGAGGTAAAAAAAATAACTAGAGAAATTGTTTTATAGAAACAATTTTATCGGTTTTATAACAAGTTTATACATTTTTTATCATTGAAGATGAGCATAATTCTACATGGATAATCAGAATATTCGTTTTACTTAGTATTAGAGGTAATTTATGCGAAATACCACAGATTTACAGTACTGAGGTAACAATAGTCGAACTGTAGAAACTATATTAAAATATGATTTTCTAGAAAATATTACAAGTTATAGTATTAGAAGCAATCTATGAGAAATATGCGCGTTAATCGGTTTAAAATGCATGAATGTCCTTCTCGAATGCTGTTATTAGGTTGGCTTGAGAAAGCCAACCTACTGATCTTCTACTTAAGCTTATTATTATTAGGTTGGCTTGAGAAAGCCAACCTACTGATCTTCTACTTAAGCTTATTATTATTATTATTCTTCTTAGCCAAATTTCTGAACGCATCTCCTCCTAGAGCTTTCAAGCTAGAACCACCAAACTCAGCCCAGCTCTTCAGACTGATCTCCTACTTAGTGCTATCTTTTCTAACTGATCTGATTTATAGTTTTCATAAAATAATATTAAAAATCATAAAAATCCCATAGACTTACATTGATGGAATGTTCTGATGAGCCAAGACTATTCAAACTCCAACTGTCAAAATTCAAATCTAAACACACTGAAGCCCATTAGACTCAATCAGACTTCCCTTCTATGTACTATTTCTAATCCATTCAAACCCATTCAAACTCATCTATCTAATATTTCTAATTTATCTATCTAATATTTCTAATCTATCTATCTATCTATCTATCTATCTATCCTAGCGACATGCTAATCATGCTAGAAACATACTAACAATATGCTAGAAGCTTGCAAATCATGCTAGCAACATGCTAATCATGCTAGCAACCTGCTAGTCATCACAATCACGAAACATGCTAGTGACATGCTAGTAACTTGCTAATCATGCTAGAAACATGCTAGCAACATGCTAGTCACTTGCTAATCATGTTAGAAACATGCTAGCGACATGCTAGTCATGCTAGCAACATGCTAGTCACTTGCTAATCATGCTATCAACATGCTAGTGACTTGCTAATCATGTTAGAAACATGCTAGCGACAGGCTAGTCATGCTAGCAACATGCTAGTCACTTGCTAATCATGCTAGTAACATGCTAATCATGCTAGAAACATGCTAGCAACATGCTAGTCACTTGCTAGTCATGCTAGCAACATGCTAGTAACATGCTAATCATGCTAGAAACATGCTAGTGACATGCTAGTCACTTGCTAGTAACATGCTAATCATGCTAGAAACATGCTAGCAACATGCTAGTCACTTGTTAATCATGCTAGAAACATGCTAGTCACTTACTAATCATGCTAGCAACATGCTAGTCACTTGCTAATCATGCTAGAATCATGCTAGCAACATGATAGTCATTTGCTTGTCATACTAACAACATGCTAGTCACTTGCTAATCATGCTATCACCATGCTATTCACAGGTTAATCATGCCATAACTAACATCTGGTCAAATCTAAATGTTCAAAACTTCAAGCTTTTACAACTGCTTTAAACTTGTGGTTAGTTTTCTCAACCAAACTTAAAGTTTGTCTTGACTAACTTTTTTATCTAGTTATTATTATTATTCTTCTTAGCCAAATTCTGAACGATCTCCTCCCTAGAGCTTAAGCTAGAACCACCAAACTCAGCCTCTCCAGCTCTTCAGACCAACCCACGGAGTGTGCCACATCTTCTAACTGATCCGACTTATAGTTTTCATAAAATGAATATTAAAAATCATAAAAATCCCATAGACTTACTGATGGAATGTTCAGATGAGCCAAGACTATTCAAACTCCAACTGTCAAAATTCAACGTAAACAAACTGAAGCCCATTAGACTCAATCAGACTTCCCTTCTATGTACTATTTCTAATCCATTCAAACTCATTCAAACTCATCTATCTAATATTTCTAATTAATCTATCTATCTATCCTAGCGACATGCTAATCATGCTAGAAACATACTAACAATATGCTAGAAGCTTGCAAATCATGCTAGCAACATGCTAATCATGCTAGCAATCCAATAGTCACTACAATTATGCTAGAAACATGCTAGTGACAT
This sequence comes from Tor tambroides, assembly GCA_021397915.2. NCBI lineage: Eukaryota > Metazoa > Chordata > Actinopteri > Cypriniformes > Cyprinidae > Tor > Tor tambroides. The sequence goes on from JAFVLL020015537.1 coordinate 27,307, forward strand.
GCTAGCACTCTGCTAATCATGTTAGAAACATGCGATGTAAGGCGTGTTAGTCATCAAGTAATCATGCTAGAAACATGCTAGTGACTTGTTAATCAAGGGTGAAACATCCTAATACATGCTAGTCACGACACCATGTATGAAGAACATGTTAGTCATTTGCTAATCATACAAACATGCTAATGACATGCTAGTCACTTGCTAGTCATGCTGTCACTTGCTAATCACATTGTTAGTGACTTGTTAATCATGCTAGAACATCCCAGCTTATTACGTTAGCTACTTATTACTCACAAACATGCTAGCTACTTGCTAATTACGCTATGAAGATGCTATATATGCATAATCATGTTGAAACATGCTACAACATGCAAGAATACTGCTATTACAATAGCAATATGCCAGTCACTTGCTAGTCATGCTAGCAACATAAAGCAGCAATATGCTAATCATGCTAGAAAAACATGCTAGCTTATGAAGTCGGCTAATAGTCATGCTACACAATATGCTAGTAACATGCTAATCAAAGTTAGAAAACATGCTAGTTTACATGCTAGTCATTATTAAACAAGCAGTATTGACAGTCACTTGCTAATCATGCTATAAATATGCTAGTAAATATGCTAATACTAGATAGTCATGCTAGCAAATACGTTAGTCACTTCTCTGTTAACTGTGCTAGAAACATGCTAGCGATATGCTAATCATGCTATCAACATGCTAGTCACTTGCTAATCAAGTGCTAGAAATATGCCAGCAAATAATAGTCATTTGTTAGTCAAAGCACAACACGCTAGTCACTTGCTAACTTCATGCACAATATGCTATTCACAGGTTAATCATGCTAAAAACATGTTAATCATGCTAGAAACGCGTAATAATTGTCAAATCTAAATATTCAAACTTCAAGCTTTTACAACTGCTTTAAACTTTCAGGCTAGGCTTTCTCAAGCCAACCTAAAGTTTGTCTTGACAAACTTTTTTATCTAGTTTCCTCTTGTGGGCCTACAGAGGGCGACAGACAGACAACTTTTAAGTCATGATCAATCTATACTATAAATATATGAATATGCTATATGAAGTAGCTAGTATAATATATGTGTAAAAAAATAAACCTTTTTTTATATTTAAGAGCACACAAGAGAAAAAAACATGATTATCTACGATTTAAGACGTGATTTTTTTTTCAGGTAATACAATAAAATCGCAAAAAGAAGGATCAAATAACGTTAGTATTATTGTGTGTGTATGGGACATTAAAACATTTTAAATTTGGCACATGGCAGTCAGGGAAGTCAAATCAAATAAGGGCCCCTATTTCTATTTTTTGTTTTTTTCCATCAATTCTTTTTGTTGGTTTTGCTTTACTCTGTAAAGTACCTCAGCTACATTTCAGTGCACTATAAAATGAAAGTTGTGTTTTTCTGAAGATGAATGGATCAGTGGGTGCGTCTACACTGATGCTGTGAATCCTGCCAGTGTCGAGTCTCCATCATCATCTTCATCACTGCAGCAAGAAGCAGCAGCATCACCGGACAGCCTCACTGCGAGTCTCTCTGCCATTATATCTGCATCACAGCTGAAACACGGGACGTATCGAGGCTGCACAGGAGAACCAGCGGACATACATGAGTTTCCCCGCGATGGTGCCTTTATTTTTGTTCCTGGTCGTCCGCATTGGCGCGTCCATCCCACATCCGACATCCGCGGGTGAGTTCACGAAACACAACTCTGTGTGTTTAACATACACCTCACATTTGCACAGAACGAACCCTGATTAAGTTTATAACACACATCAGAACTTCCAGGTAACGTTTGGTGCTGCTCGGACATCAGCAGCATCACTTCAGTGTTTTATTCAAATGTCCTCAGACATAATTCATGAGGGAGATGATAATAAGATGTCGGGTTATTTCGGGCATATGATTTTATCAGCGCCCTCTAACAGACGTTCAATTAAATATGACATTAATGCAAGCACAGCTGCTTGACACATAAAGATGGCAATGAATAGTAAAGCGCCTGCTTGTGCATGTTACAGTGCTGTTATGAGCTGGGATATTTGTTTGATGTTACTTTAAGGTGATCCAGAGGTCATCTGCACAATAAATAATCATCTAAACACTGTTATCATCTGCGAGCCACCTGCGAAACATCTTCTTGTGTTTTTAATAGCTGAAGCCAATGTGATATACTGTGCATCTCTGGCTGATCTTTACATAGAATGACTCAGTTTGGACTGTCACTGACTTTTCATTAGAAATCACCTGCATGGGTTAGTGCTGTTACTTATCAGAGCTATTTTCAGATTGAAACCTGTTGTTTTTACATACCAATTATTTATTAAAATGATTATTATTGTTGTTATGCTTATAAAAATGTACTTCTAAAGCATAGTTTTCACCAAAATATAATATTTACTACAGTTTTTACAGTAAAATGTATAATGCATTATGGGATCTCATTTAAACTGTATATACCATGGTACTGAATGATTATCAGATTTATTTACCATGGTATTTACATTGTTCTCTGAGGTACAGTACATTGCCATTCAAAAGTTTGGGGTTGGTATGATTTTTTAATGTTTTTGAAAGAAGTCTCTTATGCTTACAAAGGCTGCATTTTTTCAAAAACAGCTATTCTGTGAAATATTGTTACAAATTAAAATGAATGTTGTCTATTTTAATATATTTTTAAAGGTAATTTATTCCTGTGATGCAAAGCTGAATTTTCAGCATCATTACTCCAGTTTTCAGTGTCAATGATCCTTCAGAAATCATTCTAATATGCTGAAACATTTCTTATTGTTATCAATGTGAAAAAAGTTGTGTGGCTTAATATTTTGTGGGAACTGATACATTTGATACATTTTTAGGATCACTGATGAATAGAACGTTCAAAAGAACAGCAGTTATTTGAAAAAGAAATCTTTTGTAACATTGTAAATGTCTTTACTGTCAATTATGATCAATCTAATGAATCCTTAAAAGACAAATCTTACTGACCTCAAACTTTTGAATGGTATTCCATTTCAAACCATGGTACTTGACTCAACAACCATGATATTACCATAGTAACTGTATTACTTTTTTCTTATTGAAGTTACAGTACCACAGTTTTATCCCAGCAGCAATAACTACTTTTTTTTTTTTTTTAGTAAAAACTGAATTACCATGGTACATTAAAATTGTACGCTTTGAGTCATTCATTTCCTTCCCGATTTCACTGTTATTCATAATCAAATTGCCCTAAGTCTCCAGTGCCAGTGTTTTTGTATCAATGCAAGTAACACAATAAATATCTTGGCAGTGTGAAATTCATTGTACTGGAAAGAACAAGGCAGTGTGTTGCGCGCTACTATAATCCACATTGAGTTTCATGCCCTCAGGTTGTGTCGGATAAGTGTGAAACAAGACAGCTCCGTCAGCCATGTTTCTTTCCTAACACAAAAGATTTTCTCTAATCTTCCACCTCACTTAACCTTACACACTTCTGAAGCACTGGCATTCTGTCATCGCCAAACATCTGCGCAGCATCTTTAAGAGTCGGCAAGTGTATTCCAAAGTTTAGCTGACACGGACACCTGTGTAAACACTCAGTTGCTCTCCAGATTCCTGTGGCTGAATAATTCAGGCTGAAATGACAGCGTGGCTGACGATACAGCATCGCAAACTCACGTGCATCACTCCGCAAAACGCTTTTTCCGAGGTGACTTGTCTTTGGAAAAGAATATCTGCTCATTTCCTGTTTATATCTCTTCGTGTTTTGTAGGTGAAGTATGCGAACCGGTTCCGTGTGAGAATGGTGCTGACTGTCCCAGTGCACCAGCTGATGAAAATGTTTCTTGTGAGTTTTTAAGGCACTTTTTACTGTGTCCTTTTGGATTTGAGAAGCCTAAAGGCCCAAGAGATTTAAAGTTTTGCAATTTCCACATTTTAAAATTTATGATGTGTCGTTGAGTTGAGCTTTATTAAGAGTTAAAAATAAAGGTTGTTTATTGGCATCGACGGTTCCATGAAGAACCTTTAACATCCACACTGGACAAAAAGTTCTTTAGAACATTAAAATGTCTTTCATACTAAGAAAAAAGATATTTTAGGAACTGTTCACTGAAAGGTTCAATGGGGAACCAAAAATGGTTCTTTTGTTGTGAAAAAAAAACTCTTTTGGAACCTTTATGTTTAAGAGTATTCCTCATTATCTGACAATGTATCGTTCATGTCTTCCCATGTTTTCTCTCTCCACACTCTTACGCATAAAGCTTCTCCAAAGATTCTTAGATTCAGCAAAGAATCCTTTTCATATCAAGAATAATGTTTTGAGTTGCAGTACATGATTTTGGAGATTAAGTTCTTGATGTTTCATACACTCTAAAAAACTTAAGTTTCCAAAGGTGGTTATGTAGAAATGCAATAGAAAGAACTACTTTGGTTCCCCAAAGAACCTTTCTGTGAATAGTTCATAAAAGCCATAAACCCTTTTCTTTTCTTATTATGAAGAATATTTTAGTAATCTGAAGATTGTTTTCCACTAAAAATAACCTTTTGTGAACTGGAAAGGTTCCATGAATGTTAAAGGTTCTTCATAGTACCATAGATGCCAATAAAGAACCTTCATTTTAACAGTGTAAATAATATTACATTCTAAATTAAATTTAGTGTAAATTCTTCCAATTAGAGTTTTGGCTTATAAATATAGAAAACTGAACACAAAACATCTTAATGTGCATTATAGATAACAAAAATGAGAAAAACTAAGTTATTTATATAAAATATAATTGTATGTAATGTGTCACATAGAGACTGAATGTCCTTAGTGTTTTTCACCATAAATTATATAGAAATTCATCATTTTTACTTGCAAAAACCATATTTTAGAGTATTTTACCTCACAGTTACATACAATATAATGCAACATAAAACATATGTTAACTTCACATGTTCACAACAAGAATGATAAATTTAAAAATAACTAAAATGAAAAAAGATATTATCATCCACACCAACACACAATAACACTGTTGCATGATGCGGTTAAATTGTATGTCGCTTTGACGGCATGAGCTCTTTAATTCTGTCAATTCTGATTGGCTGTCAGTGTTTCTATCATTCATCAGCTTGAAAAAAATCGTTCTGAAAGTGATTCTAGCGTTCCTTTGTGTTGTTATCATAGTTGTGGAATTCCCTGTTCTCACTGAATTATAATGATTTCTAAAACTTTATCTTTATACTTTTTCATTATAGTTCTCATCTTTTTTATTCTAGTATTTTTACATATTTCCCTTGTAAAAATTAGTACAGGACATGATGGTTTTAAAGAACAAAAAGTGTGTAGTGGAACTGTAGAAGCTTCTACTGTTTCATCTAATTGGAATCTTTATTTTTAATAGTGAAGACAGAATATGTCAGAATCTCACGAATTGTGTGTTCTGCTTTTTCAACAGCATCAGGCTGGGAAGAGCAATCTGTAATTGGTGAGTTTGTTTATTTGAATCCTCTTTTAATGGCCTGTTTTCCTCATTTTAAGAAAGGTTCAAGAGCGCTTTGCTCATTGAGACTCCAGATATGAATGGCATATTAAACAGATGGCTCGTGTTCGGCTTATGAGCCGTGAACATAAATGATGTCAGCCTTGATTTCCATTCACTAGTTAATTCATATTTAAACATCTGCTTAGCGTTCATTAGAAACTCGCACTTTCCGGAGTCTTCTTTTATAGCTAATGCAGTATTTAGTGTGATGTTCAGACTGAGCTCCAGTAGGATTTTAAATAGCACTTCAAATGAACCCTGCAGATTTCAGATACTGTGTGTTTCTGTCATTCAGGGCCCTGCCGCCCAAACCCGTGTCACAACGGAGGGGTGTGTGAACTCAGTGAAACCTACCGCGGCGACACTTTCGTTGGATATTTGTGCAGGTGTCCGCTTGGTTTCGATGGTGTCCACTGTCAACACAGTAAGAAACTCTTTTTTCTTACTGAAACATTTATTTCAATATATTTCAATTATAATATGAGAAAACTTATGTGTGTGTGTAAACACACACACACACACACACCACACGCACACACCCACACCACACACACATCACACCACACCACACCACACACACACACACACACACACACACTTTAGTGAAATAAATGAAAATTGTTGTATATGTATAAAAAGATTTTTTCATTTATATTTATTTTCAATCATAATATATATATATATATATATATATATATATATATAGATAGATAGATAGATAGATAGATAGATAGATAGATATAGGTGAATCTCAAAAAATTAGAATATCATGGAAAAGTTCTTTATTTTTTTGTAATTTAATTTAAAAAAGCAAACTTTCTTATATTCTAGATTCATTGCACACAAACTGAAAGATTTCAAGAGTTTTTTTGTTTTAATTCTGTTTTCTAATCTCGAAAAATTTGAGTATTGCATTTTGAGCTTGATTAGTTTGATTCATTTTGAGTATAAATACTGGGTACCTCCTGGGCTAGTTTAGAACATGCAACCACAAGACTACTGACTTGACAGTTGTCCAGAAAACGATCATCGACATCCTCCACAAGGAGGGTAAGCCACAGGAGGTCATCGCTGAAAGGGCCAGCTGTTCACAGAGTGCTGTATCGAAATATATTTATAGAAAGTTGACTGGAAGGAAAAAGTGTGGTAGGAAAAGGTGCACAAGCAACAGGGATGACCGGAGCCTTGGGAAGATTGTCAGGAAAAGCAGATTCAAGAACTTGGGAGAGCTTCACAAGGAGTGGACTGAAGCCGGAGTCAGCGCATCAAAAGTCACCACGCTCCGACGTCTTCAGGAAAAGGGCTACAGCTGTCGCATTCCTAGAACCAAGCCACTCCTGAAACGGAAACAATGTCAGAAGCGTCTCACCTGGGCTAAAGAGAAAAAGAACTGGACTGTTGCTCAGTGGTCCACAGTCCTCTTTTCAGATGAAAGTAAATTTTGCATT
>JAFVLL020015538.1:0-20000 GCA_021397915.2 Tor tambroides
CAAAAATGGCAGAGTAATTCAAGCTCATTTCGGCCTTATCAGGAAAATCTGCCTCAAAACGCGTATACGCGTTTGTCGACCCCAGAGGGTTTTAATCATGGCTGTTCGGTCCCTTTATCCCAGGCAAAAAAACACTTTCCACCTTTGTTTAAATGTCCAGGTAGCCATGATTTCTGAAACTGGGAAACATCACATGGCATGTCCTTGAAAGAGCCAATCACAAATCCTTAAAAAGCAACATCTTACACAAAAAAGAAAAATCTGAGATCATTGTGTCATTCCAAACCTGTCTGACTTTCATTCTTCACACAAAGATGAAACATAAATATCCTTAAGTCAATAAAGTCCAATGTTGTATTGTTCATTTTACAGAATTAGGAGTCATACTGGTTTGGAAAGACATAAGGGTGAACAAATAATAACAATTTATTTCTTGGTGAACTAACTCTTTAACACAAGGCAGCTTTTTTTTTTTTTTTCTCCAAATGACATTCTGAGTAACTATGAGAAAGGCACAAGGAAGCACATAACCCCGTGAGAGACAGGGAGGCAACATGTAATCTACAACAGCTGTGAAAGGGGTAACATCGAATACTCCTAAGGCTTCAAACACAAAACAAGGAGAGAGAAAAGGGACTTACAGCCACAGAACACACCCTCTAGAGTAAAGAGTTTTGGAGAACTCAATGAGTGTGTGAGCAGCTGTTCCTTTCGGGGCAGTATGGTGAGACTGTTGGTATTAAACTGTCAAACACAAGCCCGTCTGTACACAAGGTTTCCCTCTAACTTCCCCTCGGCTCGTCTCGACACCGGCTAACACTGATCAAAGCCCTGAGGAGGGAGAGGCGGGGGAGAAGGGGGTGGCGTAGCCTCCCGGGACCCCAAATAATAAGCCTGACTGTTTACCTTACAAGCGCACCATAAATTCTAGGTCTAAGAAAGCAGGTTTCTGTATTCATCCCCTCCACGGAGAGAGAGAGAGAGAGAGTCCTGTTGTGAATTATCTGCTGAGTACGGAGAAGGCCACACGGGGTGTTTACTGAAGTCTATTTTTCACTGTGTTGAAGAAAGTGTAAATATTCAAAGTGTTTATTCATCACCGTTTGACTTATTCTGGGTCTAATTAGGACTAAAATGTAACGCTAAAGACATTTGAGGTCCATATTTCAAAGGAAATCCTATTTCGAGTGTCATTATCATAAAGTATGTAAATCTATCTACATTAACTTGAGTGATTTAAACCCTCTTCTTTGAGTTCATCCTGAAGCAAGCACTTTGTCGGATCTATTACAAACATGAAAAAAGCTGGAGACCTCAGGAAGTACTTAGGCTACTAATTCGTCACAGCGCAAAAACATTTTAGGGTGCATATCGTACACTTCCAAGGGGGCGTTTGGTAGAATCTCCTAAAAGCTGGTGTCATAAGGCAGGATTTATTAGAGGTTAAGTATCCCCCTGTTGCTTTTGCATTTTTTTCAGCAGCCCCTGTAAGACATTTGTCAAAGAAAAGGGGAGAGGGGCTAGAAGTTCATGCAAACCCACATTTAGTGTCCTTCTTGTCATCGAAGACTTCAGGAGCAAGTTTAGAGTAGTTTCCAAATGAGGTCCGGCCCTTGATTTATAGTCTGTTTTAATGTATTGAGAAAATAAATATAGTGGGGGAGATTTTCACCACACTGTCATCACACACATACAGCCGGAGAGCCGATTTGGAGCACACATCCCCTTCAGATCTTACGTAAACACAACAACTCTGTGGCATAAATCAAACCTGCGGCAGCACACATAGTACGAGCACTATAACGCAAAGGAATGGGGAAAATATTAGCATATGTTTGAAGCAATGCATCTTGAGCTGTCCACAGAAGGAAAACAAACTTAAGTCCTTCTGTGCAATTTTCCAGTCTCTGCGGTTTGATTTCCCACCACAGTAATAAAACACAGTCTTAGAAAGCATCACATAAATAGAATGTTGAATCAAAACAATTTAGCTGCAGCTCTGTCATGCAAGAATGCATGCAATTTACATGTCTGTGACGTGCATGATAAAACAACCTGACGTAAACATGTACCTAACTAAATACTTAAGGAAAACAGTTGGCCAGAACAAAGAAGATCTAACAACTGTTCTCAATAAAGTGCAAACGCTTGCCTGCGATCTAAACGGCTTGTAATGACGATTGACTTTCTCCAGCATTTTCCCTGAGCTCATCACGTCACAGCAAACTCAGCTTAAACACTTCGGGTGAGGGGAGGAAACCAGCAAATATTTTAATTAATTCCTTCCAAGGCTTTCATCAACCGCTACTCCTAAATTCCTCCTTTCAGACCACCAGATGCTTTCACTCCCTCTCTCTCACTGTCCTGTTGTTGGTGTTGTCTAATAATAGTATATACGAACTATAATAACTAGGGAAGCGTTGTAACACAGGGTGAATTGTAACACCGTGAGAATAAGTTACAGGGGTTGAAATCATTATTATACACGACCACCTCCCTCCTGTGGTGATTGTGTAAAATGTAAAGGGATTTACAGGACAGAAAACAATTTGGAGGTAACTGTTTGGTAAAATAGTAAATGACAGAACTGGTATCTTCTGAATCAGTAGGTTCTCATGTTTGACATACAGCAGCCACAGATTTCATCTACATGTTAGAAAGTCCGGAAATATCATGTGTGACTAGATGGGGAGGGTTGTAACACTTTCCATGCACTTCTGCTGGACTTACAAAGACAGCACAATATGAGACAGTGTATAAGGCTACGTTTTTTAGGTTTGCATACTATTTTTAAATCAAATTAAATGAGGGTGGGGTGGCAATGGACTATAAGACATAAAATTTGAATATACCACAATTTGAGACGCAATAAATCAAAAACAAACAAAAACTCACACGCACCCAAAGGTACAAACGTTAAAACAAAATATGTGTCTCATGTTCATTAGACGCGATAAAAAGTGTTTTATTCACATTCCTCTTATCAAAACGTAGATTTACGAACTAAAGCTGAACGTCTAGGATATTCTAGCGTGGTACAAATACTTTTAGTATTGTGAAAACCCTTAAATGTCCCTGAGAATACAATATACAAGTCAACCAAAGCATTTAATTGCGTTATTATTCAGGCGCATTATTCTTGAAACTTTTTAGGAGTCGCGCACTGATTAACGCACGTTGTCAAAGGTAACAGATAAAGAGAAATCAATTACTTACAGCGAAGGAAATAAGAAAAACAAACAAACATGCAAACCATTTATTGCTAATAAACATCTTTATATATGACTGGTCTCTTTTAGAAATGACAACCACTTTTTGTCCCTGCAGCGCTACAGTAGACGAGATCTGCATGCATCAAGTAGCCAAGGTGCAGTCAGTCTGGATTACACATCATTCCAGTTTAACTATTGACGATAATTCAATTATATAGATTAGTAAATCGCTTCATACCTCTTTTTGGTCTCGGGAAACTTTCGTGTAGATGAAATACGACTTTCTCCACAAAATGCTGAATGTTGCTGTGCTCCGGTCCGCGGACAAACACCATCCAATCGTGCGTAAAACCTTCCACGGTGGGTTTCTTTCGGACCTGGGCACGATGACCGAGTTCCAGTTTCACCTGAACGGCACCCTAAAACACCCAAATGTTCACTTTATAATCATGTCGCCAATTATTTATTATTAAAAGCTAACAATCTGAGTGCGCACGTCTTGAAACCACTCTATAGCCGCACAAATGCAAAATAATTATCAATGGTCGAATCATAAGTTTCTGGTATGTTATTCAGCCTCAACATACCAGAATAAATGCTAAAAATAGAGCATTCTGTTAGATTTCTGAATATTTGTTATTGGATGCCCTCCTTTTGTTTGAAATCTTTCAAGCGCATCACTTTTACAGACATGCACTAATGCACTGGAAACGCACGACTCCACTAGTTCTACTGTACTTGAGTATTCCGATGGAAATATGGCTGGAAAAGCCTCATATGCGTCTAATCGCCTTTCCAAACCAGACGAGAACGAACACGGGCGCTGGAGCTCCAAAACATCGCACCGATATAGCAGGTAAAGCCCTACTCACCGAACTGGCCATTGTTGAGGCCACGGGATAATGCTATTTCATGGAGAATTTGGTTTAAATAAGGACACCGAGGACTGTAGACGCCCGATGGCGGACATGGTCTTTTAATTGAGCTCTCTGAGTTTTCAAAGGCTGAGGAGTAAAGTGAGACGCATGCGCGTGAGTGTCAGCGCGTGCAGTCCAGTCGCAGTCTGTGCGGCGCACGAGACGAGCCAATGGCAGCGCGAGCGAGTGAAGAGCCACTATTAACCCGTGTAAAACCACTTTTTCAGTGCTCAACAACAGAGTTATTTATTGCTTGCACTGTATTAAACATGTTAGATTAGTCTCCTGTTGGTTTTTTGTCTTACATAGCCTACATTTTCTATATTTCTATGTATGCTTGTATGATGCTTTTCTACTGTTTAACAATTTATGTTGCTGTAATTAATATCAGCATAATTTTTAAATAAAATGTTAGTGAGAGACTAATATATAGAATATATAGACTGATATAGATTTAATATAGCCTGTCGGTTTACTCTGGATACACTGAAAAAGGTAGTAATTTTAACAGAAATGTTAAAAGTTAAAAAGTTAAAATTCTACAGTTAAAACCTGTTAATTGATTAACTGTAATTTTACAATGTTCAGTAAAAAAACAAAACAATATTATATTTTATAAGATACATGTAGTTCTGTTAAATTTGGTTAAAATATTTCTCGTATATAATAAAAATTGTTACATTTTAATGTAGGGAGAACACACACACACACACACACACACACACACACACACACACACACACACACACACACAGGCGCATTTAGTCACTATTCTTTTCAATTTGTCTTAATCCCCACAAATGACAGAAAGTATTTTTTATTGTTTATTGAGATTTAAACACCTGCCTGTAAAATATACATACATATATATATATATATATATATATATATATATATATATAAGTGCTGTCAAACGATTAATCGCGATTAATCGCATCCAAAATAAAAGTTTTGTTTGCATAATATATGTGTGTTCTGTGTATATTTATTATGTATATATAAATACACACATACAGTATATATTTTGAAAATATTTACATGTCAATATTTATATTCATATAATTTATATTATAAGTAAATATATGTAATATATAAACATAACATCTTTTTCTGAAATATATACTGTATGTGTATTAATATATACATAATAAATATACACAGCACACATACATAATGTAAACAAAAACTTTTATTTTGGATGCGATTAATTGCGATTAATAGTTTGACAGCACTCATAAAATGTTATGACATTTGATAAATTTGCATAAAGAAAGAAAGGAAGGAAGAAACACCTCAATCTATTTAAGAAAAGTGTTAAAAGGGTACTCCTTTTCGAGTTAAATCTGAGAGTGCCACAATGCACTTTAAATACATAAATTACATGACATATGTACGCAGTTAAAATGTCAAGAAATAATTTCGTTGACTTTAGATTAACGTATCGCCTTTACAGTATGTTTGGTCCTCCACGCGCGCCGTAGAAGCATGTTGCTGGTTGGAGGGCTTCGCGAAAAAGTTAGCAAAGTGCATCTGAACGTCACTGGAATGCAACGTTAGGAGTTCTCTGGGTAAGAAAGAATAGCATGTATGTCACATCAGTCTGCGTGTTTATGGGATACCAGCACTGTGACTCAGTAACAGGACGGTGAAACTGACAGCTGCTCTTTAGCAGGTTTTCTGTGTGACAGCAGCATAAACATAAATGTTTTGCTAAATACATAGGAATTGCACAACATCCGGCAGCTAGCTAAGCTTACAAACAATACTGAGGTGGTACTGTGGTGTCGGATGGTGATACCATGATATTAAACGACTACTTTATTCTTCTAATATGGTGTTTACGTGGTACTCCAACTTAGAAAATACCTTAGTACGTGTCCAGAAACCGTGGTATTAGTGTGGCGCATGTCCATTGTGTTAGTACCATAGTATCATTGCAAAACTGACATATTGTACCAGCTAACTTAGTCTAGCCAGTCAAACTCAGCATCACGTAAACAATGATGCATTATTGTGGACACACAAGCAGTGCAGAGCAAGCAGTCCAGAGCCGAAGCCTTTGTGCATGTGGACAAGTAGCCATAGGCTGGAAATCCCTGGAATATTTTCAATTCTCTGCTTTGCTGACAAAAGCGTGTGTAAAAATGATCTGATAAAACAAACAACTAGTTTGTCAACATGTTTACAGGAACCTCTACCTACAAAAATGGTGTAAAAAATTAGAAAATTTGAGTCAAAGATGACTAAATATTGTTTTATAACATTTCACGGCATGCGTTGTCCACCACCTGTCATTCCTGAATGCAAATAAATCTCAAGTTTAAACTAATAACTCTTAGTCATTTTAAAAAATTTCTCCAAAATATCACCCTTTTGCAAAATTACCATCTGCACCAACATAGAAATACACTTTTATTGTATTAAAGTAGCACTTGAACATGTAGCATTTATGCTTGTATTGTTTTGACGTAAACTTGATTCAATGAATTTCAAATCTTACCTGAATTTGCCCAAGCCACTCTTTGCTGTCAGTAGCGCTGCTGTAGTAAAACTGTCACGGTGCATGGAAACACAGCAGGTATTTCATCACACACACGCAGCGCTTGCCTGTCAGATATCGGTCCCAGGAGGGGTGGGGTAGCATTTTAGAGCTTGCATTGTCTGTCTTTCTCCCATGTGCCGTGGTATAAACCTGAATCTCCAGTGGCCATCAGCCAGTGTCAGTCAAAACAACGGCTGGTAATCCCATTACCCTACACTGGGAGTCCATACGAGACAACATATGAGATGGCAGAGTCGGCGGTCCGCAACTGGACAGACATTGATGCTTTGGCAAAAGTCACTAGTGAATAATGCATCCCATTGATGTGGTCGCCAGTGCCATCTGTCAGATGGTTGTGTCTTCTGAGTTTAGATGCTAGCAGCAGACTATATGTCTCCGGCCTTTATTTAATTTCACCTAAGATTACATCAGTTTGAAGTGGTGTTGGGTTATTCTTATTTCGGTCTAATAGTATCACCCTGAAGGTGTTTTTTGTCCCGTTGCACCTGTTTGGCGTGTTAGGTCCCATGACACCTGTGATCTGAGTGATAAGGTGTTAACATGAGGTGGACCCACAGCTGTTTTTGAACAGATGATGTCAGTTTGCATGTCAGTTTCTTCATTTCAGGAAATGGGGGTTGATTTTAAAAATGTGAAGTAAAGTTCCCGTGACTTCATTTGCGGTTGCATGTTACGCATTTAAGAAATCCTGTTCTTTCCAAATCTTTTCAATCTTAATGTCGGTAAGATGTCATTAGTTTTTTTTTTTGTTTTGTTTTTTAACAAAACACTACCGTTTAAAAGTTTGGGGTCAGCAAGCTGTTTGAAAGAAATGAATACCTTGATTCAGTACGAATGCATTCATTTGATCATAAGTGGGACATTTTAGGACATTTATGATGTTACAGTGAAAAGATTTTCAAATAAATGCTGTTATTTTGAACTTTCTATTCATCAAAGAATCATGACTAGTTTAATCATTTTTTCAATAATGTTATTAGTAAGAAATGTTTCTTGAGCAGCAAATCAGCATATTAGAATGATTTCTGAAAGATCATGTGACACTAAAGATAATAGCTGCTAAAAATTCAATTTTGCCATCAGAGGAATTAACTAGATTTTAAAAGGCATTCAAATAGAAAACTGCTATTTAAAATTGTAATAATATTTCACAATATTACTGTATTTTTGATTAAATAAATGCAGCCTTGATGAGCACTACTTCCAAAAACAAAAACTCTTACAGACTCCAAATTTCTGAACAGTATGAAAAAATGGTCTAAATTTTACAATACAAATAACACATTAAATTAAACCTGAAATTTTGAAGTAAATAAACTGAAATAGTATTTTCTTGTAAAACCACTCCAGTCATTTTTTCTTTATTTATAACTTCAAAAAAAAAAAAACATTTTTACAGTGTAGTGTACCTCTTTACATTGTCAATACACATTCCTGGTTATATGGTATGCCATTTATCAGACATGGTTATTCTGAAGAAATATTTGGCTTCCTAATTTGATCAAAATGGCTTCAACTCTTACCTTTTTAACACCTATTCTTCTGCATCTTGTCATCTTGAGACAAATTGTTCCAAGATCCAATCAAATCCTGTAGGATAAGATTGACTTTGAGTACTTTATTTTTTGCAATTGAAAAATTAAAAATATGCCTCATTTTGCAAGTAAATCAGGTTAGGAATGCCTTTTTAAGTTGACTAAATTACCAATTTGGTATGATGTTTGTTTTTAGTATGGGTCATCATTCATGATTTCTGGAGATGACTGAAACTTTGAAGACCAGGTTTGAGTTCCCCAGCTCCCTCATTCAAGCCCAGGTAAAGCACTCAAAAACAGACTGATGATTTAAGCATTTAGAGGTAAAACAAGGTTCAGATTCCACAGCAGTTCAACGAAATGCTTATCTATCCCTCTTGAAGAAATTCATGAGAATGTGTAAATTTGATTAAATCTTTTGTTTAGTTTGCTCAAGGCATGTGAAGAACCAGATTTTCTGCCTGATCAGTAAAGAACAGCTTTTTTTGGCTTGTTAATTCTAGGCTGTGAGGACGCTGGTCACTGCAGTGCTGAAAGAGAAAGGCCAAAATGAAAGGATTTGTCAGACCACAGCTAAAGTAAGTTCTCGTGATGTTGCGTATAAAGATTATATCACATCATGGTTAGGACACATAGTTCAAATTAAATGGCCTGTTTTTGGCTGCTGCACCTTTAGGACTTCTATGTCAATGCTCCTTTGACAAGTAAAATGAATAAGAGTGTTTTATCCAGTCACTAAACAGGCAGTGGTTTGTGTATGAAAGATTCCAAGGCATTCCAATTGATCTGAAACAATTTCAAGGGAACTATAAACATAACCAAGCTAAATGCTTGTTTTCTGGTAGAAATGAAGTCACAAGTTGATAAAAAGAATTTATTCTAGTGATGCACCGAAATGCATTTTTTTTAACAAAACCAAAATTAAAGTTTTCAATTAGCTGAAAAACCAAACCAAAAATAAAGCTTATTTCAAAATGTATATAATCCATTAATTAATCGTTATTTAATAATCAACACTCAAATCTGACAACCAGCAATCAAACTGAGTTGCACATTAACATTTAAATATACATAAGGCACTTTTTATATTAACTTTTCAGTTGTACAGTTATGTTTCTAGACATGGTTTCATATCAAAAGTAACAAAGTTCATTGTGATTACTGAATCGTAAAAAATACAAATAATGGTTAGTGAAGACATGTACATGTAAATGTGGGCTGTGATGTGTTGGATTTTGTGTCTGAAATCCAACTTTTTTTCAGATTTCTTTTAATAAAAGAGTACAGAAGTTTTACAGAGTTCGGAAAGTTACAGTAAAATATTCATGAAATGACCCATTTATAGGAAATGTGTGCTGTTTAGTTACTTTTACAACTTCACTGACTTTCTCACTTCTATATTTTTGCTCATGTAGAATGTTTTGCATGATGAACTTGTGTTTTATATGAACAGGGTCAAGCGCTGGAGTCTCTGTGGGAGCAGTGCAGCAGTGACAGTCCTGTCGTCCGCTCGGCCTGCTGTGATGCTCTGGTGCTACTCGTAGAACAGGGACATGCAGAACTGCCGTACGTGCTCAACACCACCCTTAACCTACTGCCCTCGGCACGGTATGCTTCTGTCACGCACCTGGCTCTCACAGAATAATGCAGATTGTTATCACTTGTCATCCCCGATTTAAAAACCTCCATGTGAGCTACATGGGCTGATAAACTGACTTAATTATCTTGTTTCTTTAACACATTTCAGCCCATATTATAGTGTCAAAGGTGGCTCTAGATGCATTTTCAAATGGAATTTGTTTTTGTGAAACCGTGGCACACCCTTCACACCCTGTCAAGCTTTGACGGGACCTTATCAGCATCCTCAGGCACTGACCTCTCCCTTCTCTTAACTCTGGAATTAGTCTTTGTTTAAATACATGCAATGTAAAAAACACTTTTTTTAGAGCCCAATTACACATTATTGCATCAAGTGACATGTACATTTGATGTTAAAATACTATCTTCTATCCCAGTTCAGTATGCAAAGACAACTATTAGTAAGCATGCATTTATATTGAAGAATGCATTTATATTTCCTAGAAGAGTCTTAACATTGTAGCTTTTAACATTCATACAGTGCATTTGTAAGGGAACTGTAATTATAACTACCATTTTTGAATAATATTTTTAGATTTTACTGATGTTTTGAAGCATTTATACATTCAAGCTCTTGAAAATTCAGTAATTTCAGTAATGCTATCATTAACAGTAGGTGTTTCCAACATCACACTGACAACTCATAGTGTATACTTGAAGTCGTAAAAGTATTTAATGGTAGGTGATGGAGGTGGGCAAATTGTTAATGACCGAGTCTCTGGTTTTAAAAATAACCATTGTGTTCAAGACCCCGAGAAATGATTTTGAAATGACTTTTTTGAAAAAAAAATTTTATGCTGATTTTATTTGATCAAAAATACAGTAAAAACAGTAATATTGTGAAATATTTTTACAATTTAAGATACATATTTTCTAGTTTAATATATTTAAAAATGTCGTTTATTCCACTGGTGACAAAGCTGATATTTCAACAGCCATTGCTCCAGTCTTCAGTGTCACAGGATCCTTCAGAAACTATTCTAATATGCAGATTTGGTGCTCAAGAAAAATGTATTATTTTTATTATTGTCAATGTTATTTTTTTGTGGAAATACATGTGATATATTGTTTACAGAATTCTTTAATGAATATAAAGTTTAGAAGAACAACATTTAATACAAAATAAAAACCTTTTGTAACATTATAAATGCTTTTAAAACATATTTTTGTAAATCCAAATTTAGTTCTAAGTTTTTTTTTCTTATCTTAAGTTTTAATTTTGAATAACTAAACCTGGCTCTCGCCATTAGCCATAGGTGCTGACATGGTGTTAAAAAGGAAAGAAAAAAAGAAGAAAATTACAATTCAATTAAATGCATCCTTCTTGAATAAAGACATTCATTTCTTAAAAAAAAAAAAAACTGACCCCAAACTTAGTGTATTTTACAACTTGCTGTTAGAAATCAGTTGCAGGTGGTATTTATAAGTTAGGTTAAGTGTATATTCTCTGTGCAGTTTAAATGCTTATATCAAAGTTTGGGGATGCACTACCATATAAATGTCCACAAAAACATTTTTGATTTCATCTGCTCTTTAAAACAGTTGTAAAGATATGTCTGTGCCTGTCTGACCCAGTTATATATTGGTCAATCAATTGTTTGGCTCTACGAACAAGTTGCCTTGTTCAATTGGCCTATTAACGGATTAATATGATTCTTTTTTTTGTAAATCTAACAGACCTCTTCCATCTGATGCTTTTAACACATGCTAAAATTAAATCTAACCCTAAAGCACAAACAAACACAGATGCTTTATTGGTTGATTGCTGTTATAATGTGCTTACTGTATTGCGTTTTTAGAGGATTACCTCAGTTATCTGCCCGCACACTTCCTTTTTCCTTTGAGTTGGACTCATATATGAAACAGACTGAGGGTGCACATCTGCATATTCAGAAATTTGAAAAAACACATCTGAAATGCAGCCTGCTCCATCAGTCAGCTCATGTGTCTCCAACACACACACACACACACGGCTGCTGCTGTCATCACTGTCACACGGAGCAGCTACCCACACAATGTACCCTTTCATCATACAGACCTGAATTTTAAAGGAAGAGTTCACCCAAAAATAAACATTCTGTCATTATTTACCCACCCCCATGTCATTTCAAACCTGTATGCTGTTTTCCTTCAGTGGAACACAGAAGTAGATATTTTTGATATATCGCTCTGCAGCTTTTGCCTTACAACAGCAGTTCATAGTGACCGGAGGCTGTAAAGCTCCATAAATGACAAAAAACACATAAAGCACCATAAAAATAATGACTACACTAGATTCCAGGTCTTTTGAAGGCATATAGCAAGTAAGCCATATGTATACTTATGCAGGTGTTTTTGTTTTTAATCGTGCATCACTGTGAACTACTGCTGTATGGCAAAAGTTGTGTAATGATTAAAAATATCTACTTTTTTGTTCCATGAAGAAAAATAACGGCATGAGGGTGAGTGAATAAAGGCAGAATTGAAATGTTTTGGGTATTTATGTTTGTTTTTTTATATTTATTTGCTTTATTTACTTTATGTCATTTATTTATTTATTATATTAATATTTATTTTTTAAATTTGATTTAATTATTTGAGTGTTGAAACTTTTGTTACTTTGTGCAGTCCACGTTTATGTTTTTAATAAAGGATATTGGGTATCAATAACAAAAGTGACCAATTTGGGGCTTCTTGTGTCAATAACCTCAGCATTATTGTATATTTTTTTTAACCTTTTGCTATAGAGAAGAATATAGAGAAGACGTGAAATATTAACAGCCCCTTTAACAATTGATTTGCCTGTGTGAGAACCGGCAGCTTTGACAATAACTTCAGCATTTCAACATTATGTAGATTTCATTTAGAGCTCATTAAGCACTAATGCCACATTTATTTTCAGCAAGGGCTGTTCTTTCATGCACATTGTCCCAAATAATCCAGCAATAATTTGGTACAGTACATAAGCTGATTGAAATGTAGAAAACTGGAGCGTTATGGCTTTGCTATGCGCAGTGCGTACCAGGCTCACGAAAGAGCCTAGATGAAAGCTGGTAAGATGAATTTCCTTTCACTGTGGAGTTATGTTTTCCCTCCTGGTAAAATATACAGTAATCAAACCCATAGGAGCTGAGAAACGTACAGTCAGACTTGAGAGGGCTGGGAAGGAGGGATGAAAGAAAACACAGCACATGTTGTCACGCAGAGGTGATTTATAATGTATGAGAAACACTCCACCTGTATTCTCGTTAGGGAATGAGAGCTTTGTATCTTTCATCCCAATATGTCATTTGCTACTTTTTTGAGTAGCATACTACTAGTACTATTTCTGCTGTATAGTATGTAAACTGTGCAAAGTATGATTTTAAGAACCAAATGACCTCTTACATTGGCTAAAATGTGCAACATATATCCAGAACGCAGTGAATCCTACAATACTCTTGACTTGACCTTTTATTAGTTTGTTGAGAAATTCCAGAAGTAGCATCAAAAAGTAATTTTAGCATCATTATATATTGATTATTTGTTCAGATTGCCAAGATCAAAGACATTTTATGCGTTAATGGGTTACAAATGACTTTAAAAAAAGCTAAAAAAAACACTGTTGTTTGGATCAGTATGCAGTAGTACACTTGCATTCCATTGCAAACATTACCACATACTGAAATATAGCCCTTCTTAGTCTGTCTTTCAATAAACAGAGCTTATGCTATTTTTCAATTAAAAATGAATACATTTGTTATATTGGATCTTACTTTAGGTTGAATTTTTGCAATTACTTTTGTGTTTGGACATCAAGCTGATTCATTTTGTCCCTACAGATTGTATGCGATTCAGTGATGGATTATGGGTCTATGGTTTTTGTGGGTAGTGTCTGCTGATGTTGACTGTTTTGTTTCTTGCCTGGGCAGGAATGTTCAAGGGCTGATCAAAGTGGTCGGGAAGCTGCTACAGATCCAGGCAAGTCAGCGGGATAACGGAGCAAGCTTCACCTGTCCATATTCAATTAGGTGAGTGCTTTTTCCATGTGCAACAGCTGCTGCCAGTTTTTTTTTTTTTCTCAAAACTCTCACCCTTGCCCATGTCTAGTCATTTTAAACATACAAAATTATTTGCTATGGGCAACATAATATGATGTAACACTACTCTTTTAAATATATGTAAATGACCAAATTCCAAATAAAGACCTCTTAGGTTGAACTACCTTTTAAAAGTTTGGGGTTTGTAAGATTTTATCAAATGTTTTATTTCATTAATGATTTAGTTTCACAAAGGCTGCATCCATTTAATCAAAAACACAGTAAAATATTAATATTGTGAAATATTATAACAAATTAAAAGAACTGTTTTCTAATGAAATATTTTATATAATGTAATTTAATCCTGTGACAGCAAAGCTGATTTTTTTGCTCAAGAAACATTTCTTATCACAGTTAAAAACAGTTATGCTACTTAATGTTTTTCTGGAGACCACGATACATTTTTTGGGATTCTTTAATGAATAGAAAGTTCAAAATAACATCTTTTAAATAAAATATAAAATTTCTTACAGTAATAAATGTATTTACTGTCACTTTTGATCAATTTAGTACATCCTTCCTGAATAAAAGTAATAATTAATTTTTTAAAAATCTTTCTGATCCCAAACTTTTGAACGGTAATGTATCTATCACAGGGAGGTTATGTGACCTCTGAGAAAACACCTTTAAGAAACCAAGGTTTTGTTCACATTTGAAGATTTACAGGACCAGTTTGCACTTTCTGACCATTACTTACAGCTTGCATATGGACTTTCATCATGCATGTGTTTTTGTTTATTTATGTGAATTAATCCTGGTTTATATGACCTCTCATGATGAGTTACTTTATAATGACTCAAATGACTCTGCATGTCATTTTTCTCCTTCTCTGTCGAGTTCCTCCCTGGTGTGAAGATGAATGGGCGGAGGGCTCTGTGCTGGCCTGGGATTGGTGCTTGGCCTTTAGCACGGGTGGGCACTGAGGGAGGGCTTGAGGATTAATGGAGGATGCCCACTGGTGCTCATTGTGTCCGTCTGCTCGATGGCTCCTCTGCAATCTGCTCTGGGGTCACAAAGCCACTTACTGTAGATATCCAACAGAAGCAAAGAGGGTTAGGGTGGGGTTGTGTAAGGATTGTAGAAGAATAAATCAACTCTGTTTCCTTAGAAAAAAACATAGATGAAAAGCTAAAACTATAAATCTTTTTTATTTGTCTTGGGCACAGTATTTCCTAAGTGCCTGCTATAGAAAACTACAGTCTTTTATGCTCACCAAGGCTGCATTTATTTGATCAAACATACAGTAAAAACAGTAATATTGTGAAATATTATTACAATATAAAATAACTGTTTCCATTGTGATATATTTTAAAATGTAACTCATTCCTGCAATGGCAAAGCTGAATTTTCAGCATCATTACTCCAGCCTTCAGTGCCAAATGATCCGATTTGGTGCTTTAAAAATAATATTATTATTAGTGGTGACAGTTTTGCAGCTTAATTTTGTGATACATTTTTTTCAAGATTTTTTGATGAGTAGAAAGTTCAAAAGAACAGTATTTTTTTAAGGATTTTTTTTGTAACATGAAAAAAGTATTTACTGTCACTTTTGATGAATTTGATGCATCCTTGCTGAATGAAAGTAGTCTATTAATTTCTTTAAAATAAATTTACTAACCCCAAACTTTTGAACAGCAGTGTATAATTATTATTTTGACTGAAATATTAAATATTAAATATTAAATATTAAATATTTTGACTGAAACTCAGTATATCACAGTCAGATGCTAATTCAGTAAATGCTGACAGTAATTTGTTAGACTGATTTAAATCAATAATCTGGGAGGCTGAGAGCATTTTTGACCAACTCATTAAAGTAAATGAAAAAATAGCCATTTGTTTGTGAATCGAAATGCACTGACTGGTCATACAGTACTGTATGTTGCGTTTTTTCTTTGTTTTTGTCCTGCAAAGACGCAAAAGAAGGATGTGTTGTCTATTATTGTTTTATTTTTGTAATCTTTTTGATATTAATTTATCCTAGCGCTTCAGACTGCAAACTCACAACTCAGGAAGATATAATAAATCAAATTATTTATTTATTTATTTTTAAACACTAGCTTTTCTAATTGTTTTGTATTCTGTCTGTTTCTTTTTATTTATTATACATTTAACAAAAACAGAAAAAGGCCTCTAACACTAGCTTGCTCTATTCTTTTTCTATTCTATCTGTTTTCTTTTTATTTATTATATAATAAAAAAAACCTTGCTACGTGTACTGCGTTAAGCTAACTGAGACTTGTTATAACACTTGCATATCATTGCTCTTTTGTTGATTTTGATTGCTTCCATTGTCCTCATTTGTAAGTCGCTTTGGATAAAAGCATCTGCTAAATAACTAAATGTAAATCAAATCAAATACATTTTTTTCACTATGGTGCTGTATATTCAGTCCAACTTCTGTAGACTCAAACTTCCAAATTTTCCTTGCCTGCTGAAGTTTTAAACGTGGTTAAGGAGTCTCGCTCTAAACTTTCAGTTCATATAAGTGAGATGGAGGTCAATGTGTCAGCCAGCCATTGTCTGGCAGATAATGTTGTGGCTGTCTGCCGAATACCGCCTCTGATGGATGAACCCTGATAATGCGATGGCTGCACCAGTTGGCCGGGGAACAAGAAGAGATAGATGAGCAAATGTTTGAACTGTAGGATGTCTGTGGAGGGAGTGGAGAGCTTTGGTGCAGCCCTAACATCTGGCTGGAGGTGACCCAGACCATAAATTTAAGTGCTGAAAGACTGTTTACCATGTAGAGGATCTTCAAGGTAGCTTTATAAAATATGTTCCTGTCTGACCCAGTGCCAAAGGCACACACAAACGCCATGATCAGGGATTTGGATGAGTTCATTAATCTTGGATAAAAGAGCTTGCGTGTTTGTTAATAAAAGGGCCTTCATTTGGTATGTTAGCATTAAGGTTAGACATTAATCACCAGCATAGAATAAGAGGGAAAAACATCCAAGCAAAAACTGCAAAAAGGAGGTGGATGCATTAAAGGAATAGTTGAAAATTTGCTGAAAATTTACTCACCCTCTGGCCATCCAAGATGTAGATGATTTTGTCTCTTTATCAGAACAGGTTTGTAGAAATTTAGCATTACGTCACTCGATCGCCAGTGGATCCTATGCAGTGAATGGGTGCCGTCAGAATGAGAGTCCAAACAGCTGATATAAACATCACAGTAATCCACAATTAAACTGCTCCTGGCCAAAATACTAGTCCATAATAACACTTCCTACAGCTGTTTCCTTCTGACGGCACCCATTTACTATAGAGGATCCATTTGATGCAATGCTAAATTTCTCTGAATCTGTTTTCTCCAAAACCTTCACTCTTTCTGTTCCTCTCTTGTGGAATGAGCTGCCTACCTCCACCCGAAATGCTTAGACCACAATTCACAAATGCTGACGTTTAATTGTGTGCTTGATTTTTTTTTTTTTTTTAGGACCTTCCCTCACCCCTACATCACAGTTCTGGAAAACCGTCCCGACTGCTGGCCCGCTCTGCTCCAGGAAATTGATGACTTCCTTCAGCTGGCTACAGACAAGTATGAAATATCATTTAAGTCTATTATCAACCTCAACCAAGTGCTATATAAAATGTAGACCATGTTTTTGGCCTTCTGTATCTCCTTTGCTCTTGATGCTTCCTAAAATCTGTAATAACAGGACAGATTGAATATGATTTCTTTTTAAACCTTTACAAGTTAAATTATGTCTATATTCTGTGTTTTCTTTAGAGATGAGCCAGTATATGTGGAAATGTTGGTACCGTTCCTTCGGTACCTGTACTGCGAGCCCCAGAGATTGTCAGAAAATGCCCTGCTCAGACACAGCCTCCTCAGGGTCCTGCTCCAGCCACGAGGGGCTCCTGAGCCTGACAGCCCGCTGGAAAATGGGCCATCTGGCACAAGGGTGGTCCGTGAGCTAATACGCAGCCTCTTTGACCTGCTTCCATACATGCTGGTAAGCTGGCGGATGATTTCTGATGTGCTGAGCTGAAGTAGCTCTATAGCGCTATGTGGCTTAGTCCCATAACTGAAAGTTTAAATTACCCATCACTGTAAATTTCCCATGGTGGCTAGCTCTATTTTAGGGAAAGGGGAAAGGGAAAGGGAAAGGGAAGTGGTATGTGGCCAAGTATGGTGACCCATACTCGGAATTTGTGCTCTGCATTTAACCCATCCAAGTGCATGCACACAGTAGTGAACATACACCCGGAGCAGTGGGCAGCCAATGCTGCGGTGCCCGGGGAGCAGTTGGGGGTTCGGTGCCTTGCTCAAGGGTCTCACCTCAGTCATGGTATTGAGGGTGGAGAGAGTGCTGGTTATTCACTCCCCCCACCTACAATCCCTGCCGGACCTGAGACTCGAACCCACGACCTTCGGGTTACAAGTCCAACTCTCTATCCATTAGGCCACGACTTAACAAAAGGCCTTAAAGGTGTCATGCGTTAGTAGAAGTTTTTTCTTTTTTTCAACAGATACGCATTGAACTGAGGGTGACGTTATATGCATTTATAAAGTTTAAAAAGTTTTCTTTCAAATAAATGTTGTTGATTTGAATTTTATTTATCAAAGAATCCTGAAAAACATGCATCACAGTTTCCACAAAAATATTTACATTTTTTTTAACTGATAATATTAAGAAAAAACAATTTTAAGCACCAAGTCACCATATTAGAATGATTTGAAGGATCATGTGACACTGAAGACTTGAGTAATGATGTTGAAAAATTCTGCTTTGCATCACAAGAATAAATTACATTTTAAAATATTTTAAATTATTTTAAATTGTTATATTATTTAATTATTTTAATGTATTTTGTAATAAATAAATGCAGCCTTAGTGAGCATTTTTAAAACATAAAAAATGGAGCTATGGAGCTATTTGGAGTCAGTAAATAATGACAGAACGTTAATTTTTGGCTGAACTATCATTTCAAACATATTTACCACACTCTGTTCACACACTATGCCCGATATGCATTCAGTGTGTCATCGTCCTGTGACCCATCAGGTGGACAGTGTAACAGCAGTGGTTGAGTTCAGCTCATTTGCTGAATCTCTGACGTCGGCTCTGCTCACCGATCCAGGCTTCTGGAGAAAGGAACTGACCGAGCTGGCTCTTCAGCTTCTGTGTGCCTGTCAGCTCAGTGTTCATCTAGGAGGAGAACTGATGTCTCTCCTTCACACACTCCACCAGATAATACCTGCACATGCAGAGGTGAACGCACACATTACAGTGTTATTTTCTGCCTCATTTTGTGCATACCATTTAGGTGGAAATGGAAGTATGAGAAACAGTAACCTCTATTCAAATCAGTGCCGTTTAATTGCATTCATTTACAAAATGCAGATTCATAAATGCATTATTTTCAAAGAGAAAATGGCAAGATTAGTATTATTTTTTTGTTGCTGCAGTTACGCTCTCAGTGTGATCTCAACAAATCTTCTCCTCTCATCTTTATAATGGTTTTGTTTGCACAAGGTTTTCTAGCTCAGAGTGATTTGCATTTCTCCGAGGCTCCATCTGTGTCAAGCCGTTTGTCTGATTGTGCTCTATCTAACTGTAGGAACTCCCGCCTGAGCAAGCGATCATGGGAATCTCCCTGCTACTGCTAAGTGCCTCCAACTCTCAACAAACTGCCCTCCTAGAGCTCGGTAAAGCCCCTCTTGCTACAGTATCTGACTGCATCAAATTGACACAGCTAGCTTAATTTCCACAGAAAATGGTGAAATTATTACAGGCAGTTTTGCACAGAAATGGTATTTTTCTTACTTTTTCTTGCTGAGTTTCATGCTGATTGCAACATATACAAATAAAACTGTGAGAAAAAAAAATATGTAAAAATGTAGACTCACTAAAAAGGTTTCATTTCAGGATAAATCACATCAGAAAATGATAATGATTTATTTCTAAGGCTCATACTTGGGATTATGGATTTGAACCTTTAATTATATAGCACTTTATACGACACAGATTGTTTCAAAGCAGCTTCACAGTATTAAACAGGAAAATAACAGAATCAGTGATTCAACTTCATCAAAAATGAGACATGCTGTAAGCTTTAAAAAGACA
>JAFVLL020015538.1:25000-31738 GCA_021397915.2 Tor tambroides
CCATGCATTTTAATTATGTAAAATGTTTCTTGTTAAAAGCATGGTGACTTTTGAAATGTTTTTTTTTTTTTTTTAGAATCAGTAGGGTATTTATTTCTGTGTAATGTACTTAACATTCTCTAGTTAGTTATTTACTTATGTGTGATTGATGTTCTTGTACTCTGTTCATTTCAAACACTTTTCAAGTGACATTGTATTTTGTGCAGTTTTCAGTACATTGAGAATTGTTTCGGTAAGTAAGGTTTATACAGTGACTTTCCTTAACTGTAACATTTAGTTTTAGGTTTTGAGGTTCAGTGGTGATTTATTAGTGTTTTAATTGCATCTCTGAACTTAATTATACTTGCAACTGGTATTATTTTAGTGTACTATTAAAGTACAAAAACTTTAATAGTTTTTGTTAATATTTTATTTTTACACTTTCATTTTAATTTTGTTACAATTTTAGTAATTCTGTTGTGTATTTTTGCTGTTTTTATTATTATTTGCTTTAAATTTTTCTAAATAAAGTGTTTATATAGTTTTTAGTTTATTTAGTTAGTTATTTTGGTACTTAACTAAATTTGGAAACTAGATGAAAAAAAATATTTTATATATATATATATTAGTCACAATTAGTGTTTATTTTATTTTATGTAAATTTTTTTTTTTTTTTTTTTTTTTTTAGTTAATAATAACCCTGCTTGCAACCACTTAGCATTACTGAAAATTTAAAGTTCACTCATGTAAACATAAGACCAGTAGTGAACGTAAGTTTTTAGAATGAATATATTCTCACAGTATTTTATTTATTTGAGGGATTGATTGTTGTATTTATTTTATATTTTTTATATTTTTAATTACTTTTTTTCTGACATTTATATCTATTTGGCAAATGCTGAATAGCCTTTACATAGTAGACGTAGATGCTAAATGGTGTTTTACAGTCAATAATGATTAGGTTTTCCACTGTGAGTACAGTGTCTTGAACTGACAGGCATTGGTCAGGATCTCGTCTCGGGTTAGATCTGAGCCTCAAGGGGTCTAATCTTGATATGTATCTAGGTCTAGGAGGATGTGGTTTTGAATTCAGCTCTGATATGAGGATGCCTCCAGAACTCTTTAAAAAAAATCCCTGTATGAGTTTGTTTTGTTGGTTGCTCGTTTATGCATAACGTTGGCTTTGTGGGAATGTGAGCTGTTGTGTTTTCCCGGAGCAAAAGACTCCGATATAAACCAGCAGACCCCTTTAGTCACCGCAAAGCATTTCTTTGATGCCAAAAACATGGAATGAATTAGCAAAGCAGCTCTTGGTTATGTACTCAGATTTGAGGGCACAGTCCTCAATTCAGGTAGAGAAAGTTTTCAGGTCCTTCACACACTCCGCAGGTTTTCACCCGTTTGTCACTTTACTGTAGCCCCCTCAGTCGAGCATACCTTTCATTTTTATTTTGCTTGAGCTGAGGAAACACTGGCCTTGGGCCAGTCTTTTAGCATTATAGAAGCTTCTGGAGCAGTGTTTATGCTACAGAAAACAGCTTGAGAAAATAAAGAAAGAGAGAAACAGGGTGTTAGTCAGACGGTTGGAGAGGATTGCAGCAACTGTTGGAATGAACTTCAAAGCCGAGGGCTCTTTGGCGTTCCTCGCCCGCTGCATGAGATGGATAACTTGTGACAGTCTTACTCGGTTTAACTCGAATGAGGTGGGTGAGAAGAATAAGAATTTGCCCTCCCACCCCTCCCCCATCAGCCCCTCGCTGTGATGAGCATGTCTCGTTACGTTATGGGCTCCGGCGTTTCTTTGGTAGCCAGTCATGAGTGATTTTCCTGATTATCTGTTGTTATAGCCTCTTTATTTTTTTATCTTAGAATTTTTTTTTGTCTAGTTTTTCTTACTTGCTTGATTTCTTTCTCAACTATTTTGAATGATCGAACTGTAATAAAGCTATTAAAGCTAAGCAACATGAACTTTGTATTGCTACATCTTAAATGAGCGTTCACCCAAAAATGTGAAAATTTTGTCACCCTCATTTTGTTCCAAATCCGTATGACTTTCTTTTGTGGAATGTAAAATATTTTGAAGAACTGTGTTTTTGTCACTGGGGTCCAATGTAATTTCATGGATAAAAGCTGAAAATTCTTCAAAATATCCTTTTTTGTGTCATGATGAAAAATCAAAGCCACTTTCATTTGGAACGACATGAGGATTTTTACTCACTTTTTTGTACTTTCAGTATTGCTTGATTGTTGTCATATCCATCTTTTCATCTTTCTCTTTCTTGCTGTTTGCAGTTTTCATAGAGTGGTTTTTAAGGGTCTTTGCATTGCATTTGTCCTAGATGCTTTCATTTTTAATTAAATTCTTTGTAGTGCTCTTTGAAAGGATTGGATGTTAAGAATGCCCTGTGAGCGTCTGATGATGATTCATTTAATTTCTGTCAGCTAAAACTGAGATGATTATGTTTGACTTTTCAACTGCTGGTAATCAACAGTAAGTCCTGTAACAGCAATGTCTCGACCCCGTTTTTAACATTTTAACATTAACCGCCACTAAGAACAGCTCGTATCTTTCTGCTATTCTTGCACAGATTTTGAGACGGTTATGTGTGCATTTATTACATCTGTTACATCATTACCGCTTTTTATACACTGCATTATCAAAAGTTTGGGGTTGGTAAAATTTTTACATTTTAAATTAAAAAAAAAAAGTCTCTTATGCTCACCAAGCCTGAATTGGTGCTTAAGAAACATTTCTTCTTATTATTATCAGTGTTAAAAACTAGTAGTGCACAACACAACAGAAACAAGCCACAACTCAATGAAGGTAGCACAGCACAACAAAATCAACACAACGAAATTAGCTCAACACGATGAAATTAGTTCAACACCACAAAATTAGCACAAAATCGCCAAAACACATAGAAATGATCACAACACAACAAAATCAACTCAACGAAATCACCACAACACAACGAAATTAGCACAACACAATGGAAACAAGCCACAACACAACAAAATTGACAAAACACATCGATATTAGCACGACACAACAAAATTAGCACAACACAATGGAAACAAGCCACAACACAACGAAATTGGCAGAACACAACAAAATCGCCACAACACAACTAAACTGCCACAACACAACAAAATTAGCACAACACAACGGAAACAAGCCGCAACACAACGAAGTTAACATAGCACAACGAAATCGCCCCAACACAATGGAAACAAGCCGCAACACAACAAAATGAGCACAACACAATGAAATCGCCACAACACAACAAAATCGCTACAACACAACAAAATTAGCACAACACAATGAAAACAAGCTGCAACTAGTGTTGGCAAAAGTACAGACCGCGACACCATTTGGTACTGAAATTTGAAAAAAAAACGTCCATTTCCTGCTAACATTTGAGCGCTGTTGAGCAGATTCATAAATCACACAGAAGCTCACGGGAGTGTTTGAAAACCGCGTCTATCAGCGGATACGTCGCCATCAGCGGATCCCTAATATATCTGCACAAGGACAGATCCGCTGATAGATGCAGCTTTAAAATGCTTTCATGTGTTTCTGTGTGAGCGCTCGGTGAAGAGCATGAAGCAATGATCTTTGAAGCCAATCACAGTCATATCTCAGCACTCAAATGTTAGCGGAAAATGGTTGTTTTTAAAATTTCAGTACCGAATGGTATCGCGGTCAGTACTTTTGACAACAATAGCTACAACACAACAAAATTAGCACAACACAACGAAATTGCCACAACACAACAGAAATAAGCTGCAACGCAACGAAGTTAACATAGCACAATGAAATCGCCCCAACACAATGAAAACAAGCCACAACACAACGGAAACAAGCCGCAACACAGAAATTATCACAACACAACAAAATTTTCACAACACAATGGAAACAAGCCGCAACACAGAAATTATCACAACACAACAAAATTATCACAACACAAAGGAAACAAGCAGCAACACAATGAAATTAGCACAATACAACGGAAACAAGTTACAACACAAAGAAATTAACACAACACAACAAAATCGCTACAACACAACAAAATTAGCACAACACAGCGTAAACAAGCCGCAAGACAATGAAATTAGCACAACACAACGGAAACAAGTTACAACACAAAGAAATTAGCACAACACAACAAAATTAGCACAACACAATGGAAACAAGCTGCAACACAACAAAACTAGCACAACACAACGAAATTGCCACAACAATGAAATTAGCACAACGTGATGGAAACAAGCCACAAAAATATTGGTTTTTTTTTTTCATAAATATTTGAAAGAACTGCATTTGTTTGAAAAGTAACATTATATATTTACTGTCACTTTTGGTCACTTTAATGCATCCTTGCTAAATAAAAATAAAAATATTCATTCTCCAATATCTGACCTTCTCTCAACTCCAGCGGTTCAGAATGTGGCAGGTATTCTTCTATATTGATTGACTGATACAAATAGATCCCATCACTCCTGAACTGGCCTCATTGCACTGGCTACCAGGAAGTTTTTGAATTGATTTTACAATGCTATTCATTTTGAAGGCCCTGTGTGGACTTGCTCCACAGTATTAGTAATCTCCTCCACCCTTACTCTACCTCCAGCTCCCTGAGGTCATCAACCCAATTACTTCTTTCTGTTCCCCTCTTGCTTTTTCAGCCCAAGGGAGATTAGGCTTTCTCAGTTGTAGCCACTAGACTTTGGATTTTAAAAGCAGTTTTGTGCTTGAAAGTGTATTTAGTAGGTGACTTTTCTTTGCAGTTAATTGTCTATTAATTGTTTGCTAAATTGTTTTTCCCTTTACCTGTAGGTGCCATGTCTGCTTCCTGTCCTGATGTTTAAACTGAGCAGAGTGTCTGATCCAGCTTTGTCTCACTCTGTTCTCTACACTCTGCCAAAACTGGGAACCCACAAGGTACAGTAATTAACATGCACAGCGTGCACTGTTTACCTGATGAGGGAATATTAAATTAGAATCTTAATCAATAAATATATTTCAGCAAATGTGTTTTCTTGATTTTCAAAGTTTTATCAAGAAAAATAATTGGAATTGGAAATTAAATTAAATTTAATTTAATTAAATGTGCAGACAGCCAAGCATTCACTGTTAATAAATTATATTAAAAAGATGTTAACATGTATGGCAGTCAAAATTAAGAATGCAACACCATTTACTGGGTATTGCAGCACAGCTCCACAAAATATGAATATAGTCCGTCTGCATGGCTTTGGGATACTTTGCTTTCCCTGTTGCTATGGCAACAGCTCACCTACACTGTAGGCAACTCCAGCCATTAACCTGACCATTGTCTGTGCCATTGTTATTCATTTGATTCTGCTAACAATACGTATTATTCATAAATCTTCTATGCTAAATGTATACTTCTGTAACATTTTGCTTGCTAGTAAAGTGCTACATCAACAAAAACACATTCTGGTTCACAGTGTACTCTAAAATATGAGTAAATGAGAGAGGAGATGTTTTTGCTGATGTTATTCATCTTTATTTTAAATGCTTAGGCACTCTATCATCAACCTTTGAATGTGGGTGGCAGTGTTTGCCCTTTAATGTAGACTTTAATTTTAGCTTCTTTTAATCTGTGAGATACTCTTATTTTTTTAAAAGCGCAGCAGAACACCACCTGGCCTGTAGGTCACAGCCAAAGCATTAAAAACATAAAAGCATTGGGTAAATTAAGTTTGCATATATTACTAAACTAAGCTTTTAGCTAAGTTTGCATATATCTGGTCCCGTTCGGTATGTTTTAGCATTATGTGGATGTGTCTTCTGCCTCGTGTGTGTTTATCCTGACTGACCTCTCTCGTGTTTCAGTTCTGCATCCCGCAGGTGCTTCATGTCCTCCAAACTCTGGGCAGTTCATCCAGACTGAGGCCTGTGGCTCTGCGCCTCTTAACTCTGTTATGGCAAAAACAGGTGCAGTTAACACTATTAGTACTATTTTTATTTTCATATAACATTTACTTATACTTAATATTTACTTACAAATACTTATTAATTTGTTCACAGACAATTTGTATATTTTAGAAAAATTAACATTTAAACTGAAATGCTCCTAAATGAATGATTATCAGTTCAGATTGAGTCTGCAAATTTGTTCTGATGCCTCGTCCTACTATAATATCTGCTGTTAAGTATTTAGACCACACTTAAAATGCTTGATTAACATTGTATAAGATAACAGCATATCTAGAGCTAATTTCATTTAATGCAGTGACATTCAAACAGGTATGTGTGTGCAAATACTTTGTAGGACCACTAAACTATACTGTATATCATATCATAGTTCTGTTACCCTCAAGATAGATTTCTGAAGCTTTTGATTTTTTTTCTTTAGGACCGAGTGTATCCGGACCTGCAGAGACTGATGTCACAGCTTGAAAAATCCTCAGTGGTCATGGGAAAAGATACACAGTGGGAGCAGATATTAGCCAGAGCAGCCTGCGTCAGAGACATCTGCAGAGAGAGGTCTGCTTCACCCAGAATCTGCCGCTGTAAAACTGGAGTTCATTTAGCTGTTTGATGTACTGCATATTCCACATGGGACACTAGGCTACCACTGTATTGGCTTTTGATATATTAGGCTGTTATAGACCACAGTAATCATTCACCATCAATGTTTTAAAGGTGCCATAGAATGCATTGATACAATATTTTAAATTGTTCTCTGATATCTACATAGAAGGTATGTGGCTTAGGTAAGGGCAAAAATT
>JAFVLL020015539.1:0-25703 GCA_021397915.2 Tor tambroides
CAATGGAAAGCTTATTTATTCAGCTTTCAGATGATGTATAAATCTCAATTTCAAAAAATTGACACTTATGACTGGTTTTGTGGTCCAAGGTCACAAATGAGAAAGAAATCAAATTTAATACCCTGAGGAACCAAAGTCCAGCATTGAGATTGCGAATCTCTGTCCAGTTAAAGAACGAGGCGTCATGGTCCTGACGGGCCGGAAACAGTTTGTCCACATTGGTGGTCCTGCGTAGGGTGCGGTCCCTCATCAAAAAGGGCACTCCATCTAGACTGAAGCAAAAAAAAAAAAAAAGCATCCAATTGTATTAGAATCAAGTTACTCTGGGTGAATTACAACTGCTGCCATTCTTTTCTCACATGCAA
Organism: Tor tambroides; assembly: GCA_021397915.2. Lineage (NCBI taxonomy): Eukaryota > Metazoa > Chordata > Actinopteri > Cypriniformes > Cyprinidae > Tor > Tor tambroides. The sequence goes on from JAFVLL020015539.1 coordinate 366, forward strand.
TAAAACAGATTATGATTCATTCAAAAAGGTATGATAAAATAAAATAAACCATATGATTAATAATACAAAAAAGCCATGAAAATAAAATAAAATAAAATGTATGAGAAGTATGTTTCACAAAGAAAACCAACAACAAAATGGATATCTGATGGTAACTGCTGCCATTCTTTTCTCACATTTAATAAAACAGATTATGATTAATTCAAAAAGGCATGAAATAATAATAAAATAAAATAAAAATAAAATAAAATAAAATAAAATAATAACAAAATAATATAAAAATAAAATAAAAATAATAAAAATAAATAAATAAATAAATAAATAAATAAAATAAAATAATAAAATAAAATGTATGTTTCACAAAGAAAACCAACAACTAAATGGATACCTGATGGTAACACCTGCTTCCAGGGCAGTGACCTTCTGTTGCAGTGCTTTACTGAAGGACATAATGGTGTGTTCTGGAGCGAGCTGAGAGAGAGAGGCAGAGTCTTAACACTGCTTCGAGGAAGTCAAACAAACAGGTTTAAGTGTCATTGTACAATCAGCTTAATGTTTAAAGTGTTGCTCTCTACAGCAGGAACACATGATACTTCCAGCGCTTTATAATTGTTGCTAAATTTCAGAGAGAAACCTGGATGCCACAAATATCCGGCCTGAAAAAACAGGATTATGAAACTCACCATTGGAGCTCCACGACGACCAATGACAGCAGGACGAGGGCCGAGTTTGGACCGGTCCATGATGCAGGGAGAAGAGATGAAGAGGGGAACCAGATACAGAACCAGGAGAACGCTCACATAAATGACCAGCGTTACAACTTGGAGTCCTGGAGAAACACACAAACAAAGGCAAAAAAAAAAAAAAAGTTCCAAAAACGTCACTACTGTTTTTTTATGTTTTTATTTGATCAGACATTTCATGCATTCATTAAAAAAAATAATAATAAAATAAATAATCTTTCCATTGATGTATGGTTTGTTAGGATCGGACAATATTTGGCTGAGATACAGCTATTTGAAAATCTGGAATCTGAGGGAGCAAAAAAATCAAAATACTGAGAAAATCACCTTTAAAGTTGTTCAAATGAAGTTCTTAGCAATGCATGTTACTAATCAAAAACTAAGTTTTGATATATTTATGGTATGAAATTTACAAAATATCTTCATGGAACAAGATCTTTACTTAATATCCTAATGATTTTTGGCATAAAAGGAAAAGCAATAATTTTGACCCATACAATGTATTTTTGGCTATTGCTACAAATATACTAATGCTACTTGAGACTGGTTTTGTGCTCCAGGGTTACATATTCTGATTTGCTGCTCAAGAAACATTTTCTATTATTATCAATGTTGATAACAGTTGTGCATTTAATAGTTTTGTGAAAACAGTATTACAAAATGTTACTGACCCCAAACCTTTGAATGGTAGTGCACATATATTTCACTATTAAATGCTATCAGTGTAGGGGCCATCTAAGCTTAACCTCAGTCTGCCGTTTCCCCTCATATGATCTTCAACTCACTTGATCTTTCCACTCGTAGCACCTGACCGGCGATGACCCACCCTAATGCTGTGACCGCAGCTAAAGCCCCGATGTGTAGGAACGGCCCTGTGAACTACAACAGCAAAAACATAAAAGTAACTGAATTACTTGTCAGGAAAGATCTGAGGACACTGGACAGTAATATGCTGATGAGATTGATCTAACCTGCAGAGAAATGATGACAATGTCCCACTCGTCCAGCCAGAAATCATCGATGGACACCACTCCTGTTATGGTGGTCAGCAGAATGGCCAGAACTACAATCTGCAGGAAATAAAACTTCTAGTTTAGTCTAGTCTAGTTCTAGGTTTAAAGAGATTTACAAAATCGTCTCACCTTATGTATCCAGTATAAATTAAGTTGCTGTCCCAGTGCAATGTGACAAAGTGCAAGAATCTGAAAAAAGAAATAAAAAAAAGAAATAAATAGAAAAAAAATGCAACAGAAAATCATAAATAAAATAATTAAAAAAAAAATATCTGATACTTTTATTCACTTTTATAGAGAACTTATGTTGCATTTCGTATATAATAAAAATAAGATCAATAATGATAAATAAAAATGTTAAAAATATATAAAAATATGTGTGTGTGTGCACATAGTTGAAATCAAAAGTTTACATACAACTTGCAGAATCTGCAAAATGTTAATTATTTTACCAAAATAAGAGGGATTACATAAAATGCATGTTATTTTTTATTTAGTACTGACCTAAATAATATATTTCACATAAAACACATTTACATATAGTCCACATGAGAAAATAATAGTTGAATTTAGAAAAAAATGACCCGGTTCAAAAGTTTACATCCCCTTGATTCTTAATACTGTGTTGTTAGCTGAATGATGCACAGCTGTGTTTTTTTGTTTAGTGATAGTTTTTCATGAGTCTCTCGTTTGTCCTGAACAGTTAAACTGCCTGCTATTCTTCAGAGAAATCCTTCAGGTCACATAAATTCTGTGGTTTTTCAGCATTTTGTGTATTTGAACCCTTTCCAACAATGACTGTATGATTTTGAGATCCATCTTTTCACACTGAGGATGACTGAGGGACTCATATGCAACTATTACAGAAGCTTCAAACACTAACTGATGCTCCAGAAGGAAAACCCATGCATGAAGAGCCGGGGGGGTGAAAACTTTTGGAATTTGAAGATCAGGGTAAATTTCACTTAACATGCAAGTATCTTCTGTAGCCTTTGATTGGCAGTACTAAATGAAAAAAAAATATATGATATTTAGGCATAATAAGAAAAATGTTCACATCTTCATTCTGTTCAAAAGTTTTCACCCCCGGCCCTTAATGCATGGTTTTTTTCTTCTGGAGCATCAGTGAGCGTTTGAACCTTCTGTAATAGTTGCATATGAGTCCCTCAGTCGTCCTCAGTGTGAAAAGATGGATCTCAAAATCATACACAACTATCACTGAACAAAAAAACACAGCTCTGCATCATTCAGCTAAGAATCAAGTGGATGTAAACTTTTGAACCGGGTCATTTTTATAAATTCAACTTGTTTTCTCTTGTGGACTATTTATTAACATCTAATATGTGAAATATCTTATTCAGCTCAGTCCTAAATTGAAAATAGCATGCACTTTGCATGATCCCTCTTATTTTGGTAAAATAATGAACTTTTTGCAAGATGTATGTAAACTTACGACTTCAACTGTATGTAATTAAGGCTACAATGGTGATGTTTTGAACCAGCAAGCAGTCAGTCATGGTTTCACCGTGTAAATGCGACAATTAAAAGGCCATAAAAAGTTTAAAGGCGCTGCTTACTTTCTCTGTCACATGTGCGTGTGTGAAGAGCGCTCACCATTAAAAATGCAGTGTAAGTGAATCCTGTGAGCGTTGTGGCGAGAATGGGGACTGTGCCATCCTTCCAAACAGCCGAACGATTATATAACAACCTGCCAGAAAAACAAACCTTCAACAGCTCTCACACCAGCAGGGAAAAATGCAGAAAGATATTTTCCTACACTTGATGTGTAAAATTAATTCAGAAATTTGTAAAGCAGTCCATCCCACATGAAAAAATACCATAGTAAATACTATAGCGTTTTTGAACCATACTGTAGTAAAGTACTTGAATTCATTTGTTGTGGTAATTCTATAGTTGCCGTGGTAATATAACATTTATAGTAATATAAATAAATTACTTTACCCGAACGTTTTCTACAACTATAGGGTATATTATTCTACAATACACTACAGTCAAAACTAAAGTATTTATCAGTTCACTATAGTTAATACTATGTACTATGCTGTGGCATTCATTAACAAACCCCCGGTTTCACAGACAAGGCTTAAGCCTAGTCCCAGACTAAAATGTAAGTCTGAGCTGTTTCAGCTGAAAGAAACTTGCCCTGATTGATCTTGAAATACTGTATGTCAGTGCCCTTGTTTTGTCTCAAGATGCACACCAGTCATGTTTTTTTTCTAAGGCATGTTTATAAAAATTACTTAAATGGCCTAATCCTGGTTTAGTCTAAGCCCTGTCTGTGAAGCCAGCCCAAAAGTGTTATAAATAAATACTATAATATACACAGTGTAATAGACTTTACTACAATATGGTTCAAAAACGCTATAGTATGTTTCATGTGGGATGTGTGCAGAGAGTAAACCTTCCAATCAAACTAGTAAACTTCTAAATCATGCTCTAGCAATGAAATGTGACCCTGGAGCACAAAACCAGTCTTAAGTCGCTGGGGTATATTTTTAGCAATAGCCAAAAATACATTGCATGGGTCAAAATTATCAATTTTTCTTTTATGCCAAAAATCATTAGGATATTAAGTAAAAATCATGTTCCATGAAGATATGTAGTGAATATCCTACCATAAATATATCAAAACTTAATTTTTGATTAGTAATATGCATTGCTAAGTACTTCATTTGAACAACTTTAAAGGTGATTTTCTCAGTATTTTGATTTTTTTGCACCCTCAGATTCCAGATTTTCAAACAGTTGTATCTCAGCCAAATATTGTCCGATCCTAACAAACCAAACATCAATGGAAAGATTATTTATTCAGCTTTCAGATGATGTGGAAATCTCAATTTCGAAAAATTGACACTTATGACTGGTTTTGTGGTCCAGGGTCACAAATGTGCAATCATGGGCCGCTGTCAGCTTCATGCTGAGGACACACAGCAGGGTTCAGATGTCACGGCTAAAACAGCAGCTTCCTCCAAACATCAGGCTGAACTCACCAGTTGAACTCGTTGTAGTCATTACGAGCCTCCAACCAGAAGTAGGACCAGACGAGGAGAAGGAGAAACAAACAGCAGAGGAGGAAGAACCATGAACATTCCCACTGAAAAACACAGACAGGAAGTGATGTAAACACATGTCCTCCAGACAGACATTCATTCATTTAGCAGACACTTGAGGAACGTTACGAACTCTGCTTTAAAAACACTTTTCAAGCGTCTGTACTTTATCAGTGGTCTTCTTTAGAAAACTTTACTTGACAACATTCCAAAGCATAATAGTGTACTTTTTACTGCACTACGTTTCATAAATAAATATCATTTAATACTTAATTACACTAGAAATCTAGTACTTTCTTACTTTTACATTGCATGGACATTTACTTGAGTACAAGAAAGTACGGTAACACTTTAGAATAGGGAACACTTATACTTTTCCCTCAATAAATTCCTAATTTGCTGCTAATAGTTAGTAAGGCAGTTGTTAAGTTTAGGTATTATGGATGTAGAATAAGGCATTAATATCTGCATAATTACTACTAATAAATGGCTAATATTCTAGTAATATGCATGCTAATAAGCAACTAGTTAAGAGACCCTAAAATAAAGTGTTACCGAAAGTACTACATTTTTAATGTTCTTAAGTATTAAAAGGTTTAAAAAAAAACACTTTTATTTATGAAATGTAGTGTAGTAAAAAGTACGACATTGTGCTTTGGAATGCAAAGTTTTCCAAAGAAAAACACTCTGATAAAATACAGATAATTTATACATTTTCTTGAGTAATGTACAAATACTTCACTAATGTCCAGCTCTGTGTGTCAGAACAACAATCAGTGACTGTTATTTTTTATTTACTGTATATGTTCCAGATGTGGACTTTTAATATCTATCTTTATATTCTTCACATCTGAAACCCCAGGACTTTACAATCAGCACTTCATATCAAGTGTGGCAGAGGATGTAAAAAGCCGCTGTAGCTTTTAAGTTTTAACAAGCATGATAAAATGTGAGGTTAATTAACTACCAATAAGTTTAAGAACAAAATGACAAGAATTTAATTAAATTCCTTCACCATAGAAACCACAGTGTTCCAGTGAATTACAGCAGCAATGGAACATTGGAGAGAGAGAGAGAGAGAGAGAGAGAGAGAGAGAGAGAGAGAGAGTGTGTGTGTGTGTGTGTGTGTGAGAGAGAGAGAGAGAGAGAGAGAGAGAGAGAGAGTGTGTGTGTGTGTGTGTGTGTGTGTGTGTGTGTGTGAGAGAGAGAGAGAGAGAGAGAGAGAGAGAGAGAGAGTGTGTGTGTGTGTGTGTGTGTGTGTGTGTGTGTGTGTGTGTGTGTGTGTGAGAGAGAGAGAGAGAGAGAGAGAGAGAGAGAGAGAGAGAGAGAGAGAGAGAGAGAGAGAGAGAGCAAAACCAGCTCCTCAATGACTACAGCTTCAACCCCAAAAACATTATTAAAGAAATTGACAAAAATCTAAAAGACACTCATGATGAATCTCTAAAAATACACTTTGACCTTCAAAATAAACTCCAATGCTACTCAACCCTAAACAGAACCACTAAATTTGCCAATTATTTATTAATTAAACCATTTAAAGAAAGACAGATCCTCTCCAAATACAGATTAAGTGACCATGATTTAGAAATAGAGAGAGGAAGACATAGACACACATGGACAGAGAGAGAGCAGAGGATCTGTAGACACTGTGATCTACAGCAAATAGAGGACGAGAAACACTTTCTGCTGATCTGCCCTAAATATCACAATGTGAGGGAAACATTCCTCCCCAGATTTGAAGCCCTGATCCCATCATTTATTGAACTTACTGACACTGAGAAAATGCCCTTCTTACTTGGAGAAGATGATAACACAGCTGCACTAGCTGCTAAATATGTATTAACCATTCACAATGTTAGATGATAAACATGATTAACATGAAACTGACTTACTTTATCTCTTCATTTATTTAGATGGATTTTATTTATTATTATTTCTGTTGTTATTTATGTTGTTGTTGGTATACATATATGTTAATGCTTTGGCAACATTGTGTTACACAGTCATGCTAATAAAGCTGAATTGAATTGAAAATTGAATTGAATTGAGAGAGACAGAGAGAGACAGAGAGAGAGAGACAGAGAGAGAGAGAGAGAGAGTGTGTGTGTGTGTGAGAGAGAGAGAGAGAGAGAGAGAGAGAGAGACAGAGAGAGAGAGTGTGTGAGAGAGAGAGAGAGAGAGAGAGAGAGAGAGAAAGAGAGATTAAAGCATGTTTCCTGGGAGACCAAGCAAGGTCTCTGTTTGGAGATGGAGAAGGCGGAGCTTTATTGTTCTGTTAATGGGAGTTAAAGGGTGACGTAATAATCAAACTCATCTCGACTCTGACCTAATGCTGAGAGTGAAAAGATTTCACTCAGTAAATGACTGTGAATGGCATCATTTGTTTATGATTTTGAAATATCATTCAGAAAGCTGTTGCACACTATACACTATAATTCTAGAGAATGAGATTCTAGATTTAAAAAACATAAATGTGACCCTGGACCAGTCTTAAGGGTAAATTTTATAAAATTGAGATTTACACATCATTTGAAAGCTGAATAAATAAGCTTTCCATTGATGTATGGTTTGTTAGGATAGGACAATATTTGAAAATCTGGAATCTGAGGGTGCAAAAAAATCTAAATATTAAGAAAATCACCTTTAAAGTTGTCCAAATGAAGCTCTTAGCAATGCATATTACTAATCAAAAATTAAGTTTTTATATATTTACAGTAGGAAATTTACAAAATATCTTCATGGAACATGATCTTTACTTAATATCCTAATGATTTTTGGCATAAAAGAAAAATTGATAATTTTGACCCATGCAATGTATTTATGTACTATTGCTACAAATATACCTGTGCTACTTAAGACTGCTTTTGTGCTCCAGTGTCACACATAAATAATAATATTAAACTTTTTCCAGATGTGCATGTTAAATGACATGAGCTCACAAGCTTGTTAGAAGGAAAAGCAGCAAGCACCTGAAACAAAGGCTGGAGTTTATATATATATATATATATATTTTTTTTTTTTTTTTTTTTTGCCCAAGAAAACTCTGCTGATCAAGTACTCAACACTTCTACTAGGTATATAGTATATATGACTTTGAAAATATATATTTTTTTATATATATTTTATTTTTTATTATAATTATTTTGATTATTTGCAGTACATGAATCCGCTGGGTAACGCAAGGTGAGACAGACATTTAAGTTGAGTTAGCAGATCAGATGGCCCTCAGCCTTTCAGAACCCAAAAAGAGCGTTCGTTCCTGTGGAAGTAATGATCTAATGACCACATCCTAAGATTCTGTCGATTCGTTCAGATGCAGGGTGAATTAGGCTAACTTTTGACTTTTCTAATTTACTGTGATTTGAAGAAAGTTGTCAGTATTTATTTGACCAATAATACTGTAAAAACAGTAATATTATGAAATATTATTACAATTTTGTATAACTGTTTTCTATTTGAATATATTTGAAACTGTATTTTATTTCTGTGATCAAAGCTGTATTTTCAGCATCATTACTCCAGTCTTCAGTGTCACATGATCCTTCAGAAATCATTCTAATATGCTGATTTGGTTTTTAAGAAATATATATCAATGTTAAAAACAGCTGATCTACTTAATATTCTGGAAAGCATAATACATTTTATTTTTCGGGATTCTTTGATGAATAGAAAGATCAAAAGAACAGAATTTATTGGTATATCATCTGTATTATTAAAAATGTCTTTACTGACAATTTAATGTGTGCTTGTCTAATAAAAGTATTCATTTTCCCAATACACCCTACATTTGACCACCACTGATTGACAATTTAACAAATAAAACTGAAAGATAATGTAATTGCATTATGAATATAAAGACCAATAACTAATATTTCCAACAAAACACAATTCTACATTTACACTAATGAAGCTTTTAACCAACTCTGACACTTCAAAGACCACAAACATGTCTTAAATACAATTTCCAACAATAACATCTGGCATAATAGTTCCCTAGTGATTCCAAACACCCCGACAGAGAATTGAATAAAGCACTGACTCCAGTTTTATTTGTCTGACAGCTGCTAATCCCTCAATCCCATCAGCTCCTCCAGACCTGCTCATGAGCACATCGGGTAGGACACATCGTCGCCACACTCTAATTATAGCGTGGGCGGGGCCAGCAGTAATGATCCAAGTAAACCAGCCAATGGCAGAGCTGATGAGTTCGCTCTCAGTGCTGAGGTGTCACTTCAGAGAGCCTGTTGAAACACAAAGATGAACTAATGCCTGTGTGTGTGTGTGTGTGTGTGTGTGTGTGTGTGTGTGTGTGTGTGTGTTTCTTCCTGAAGGAGCATTTATGGCAACTTGTGGGAAACAAAGAACGAAAACCCACAAACTGAATCATCGCAAGCTTCATATCAGACAGAACATGGAAAGGAATAAACACAGATCAGAAACAAATACTAGAATACTGCTGACTGCACATATACAATTATATATTGTCTAAAAAGATGGCTAAATAACAGCAAAAATAAATAAATGCATGCAACAACCATTTCAAACAATGCCGTATGCTACATTTTTAATCTAATGTTTGATGTTTGTTTAAATCAGTGAGTGATCACCTTTCATTTTTAATTGAATTTCATTTCAAAATATCTCAACTTTTGGCAGAAACAATAAGTCTAGACAGAGTTTGTTTAAAAAAAATAGTACATCAGATGGTAAAATTAAAAAAATTATTTCACACAATAGTATGCTATAACCTTTACCTCAAGTTGCATGTTTGTATCAACGATTGAGTATATCAATTTGAACATTAATATGCTGTTTTGCTTTTTTTTTTAATTTTGAATTTGTTAAAAGCTTTTTTTAAATTAAATTGTAGATAAAAATATCTTATCCCCAGTCAAATAATGAGAAATTTTATCTACAGTAATATTAAGTCAAGTTAAACACACTAAACACACTGCAAAAATTACATTGCAATATAAGGATGGTATATTGAGACAGACAGAAGTTTAAAAAAAAAATTTAAAATGAATATATAATTTCTCTCTCTCACACATATACATATACAAACATATACACATAATTTATTAAAATAAACTAAACTAAAAAACTGCAATTAAAAATTTTATAACAAAATTAAATGTAATATATATTAAATTCTATCATTTAATTATATAATTTTAAAATACAGACACACACACTTAATTTAATTATAATGAACTGAATAAAAATAATAAAAATTATTTGCAATCTAGAACAATCCCAGATCAACTTCAGGATCCTTGTGTGAAACTGAGCTTGATTTTTATCATTAAATCAGCTATCGTTCTATTTATATCAGTGCTATTCTAAACTTCTCAGGATATTGCTCCATTTAAGCTTGATACCCTATGAATATTAGAGGACTTTAGGTAGAGATTAGATAAGGGTTGATTTTCGGTCTGACTGCGGCTCAGTTCAGGTCAGAACATCTGATCGCTGGGCTGGAATGGATGCTCTGTTAAAATAACAGGCTTTAATGCTTGAATAACTTAACTAAATAATGTCAGTATCCAGTTTGGTGTCACCAGACATTGCACGGACATGCCAAAGAGAGACAGAGAGACCTGACTAAGCCTTTCAGTGTGTTGTATATAGATTGGAATTGACCTACAACACATCCTCCAGGGAATCTGAAACTCTGGCTTGAGTTTCTCTCTGCCTGATAGAGAGACATTCAGACAGCAGAGGAGAAAGGGTTTTTGCTTCATTAGAGACAGCCAAGTTGTCCTTCGATTCTGCTGTCTGCCTCAAAAGATATTCATGACCAGACATTGATAAAAAATACCAGAGAAAGGTGTCAGTATTGTCAAAGTGGATCCATAGCTACCGTATGATCCACAGGTGTGGGAATCATAGATGACAAATAACACTTTTCTTAGTTTTTTTAGTAAAATGTGCTTATATACTGCTAAATACAGCGGGTAAAATAAGTATTGAAAACATCAGCATTTTTCTCAGTAAATATATTTCTAAAGGTGCTGTTGATATGAAATTTTCACCAGATGTCAGTAACAACTCAAGTAATCCATGCATACAAAGAAAACAAAACAAATCAGTTCAGAAATGAAGTTATGTGTAATAAAATGGAATGACACAGTATTGAACACGCTTGCTGAAATGTATTTAATTCTTCGTACGAAAGCCTTTGTTGGTGCTGACAGCTTCAAGACGCCTCCTGTAGGAGAAACTAGTGGCATGCATCGCTCAGCTGTGATTTTGGCCCATTCTTCTTCAAATCTTGAAGGTTCTGTGGGCCTCTTCTATGAACTCTGATCTTTAGTTCTTATTTTCTATTGGATTCTAGTCAGGTGATTGGCTTTATTTTCTTTCTCTCTGAAACCAGCGGAGAGATTTCTTGGCTGTGTTTGGATCATTGTCTTGCTGAAATGTCCAGCCTTGTTTCATCTTCATCATCCTGGTAGATGTTGGGACTGAAGCAGCTAATATTAATTTCCACTGACGAGGGGCAGGATTGCTTTCTAATTACTGATAGATTTCAGCTGATCTTCCTTTCTTCCTGTGTTTAATACTTTTCCCCCTGTGTCATTCTATTTTATTACACATAACTGCATTTCTGAACTTATTTGTTTTGTTTTATTTGTATGCATGGATTACTGCCACCGACATCTGGGGAAAATTTCAAGTCAACAGCACCTTTAGAAATATATTTACTGAGAAAAATGGTGACGTGTTCAATGCTTATTTTACCTGCTGGATATATAGCCTTAGTGTAATTGACCACGACGTTTCAACATGATTGGTCTGTAACATTTTTAAGGCGGAGCTTAGCAAAAAGTCAATGACTCAACAGCCTTCATTCAGTCTTTATGTGGTTAAATACAACAGCTTTTCCCACAAAGGATGATGCTGCGGTTACCTTGGAGCTGTCGTCATGGGAGCGCTGGTACCGTTTCCAGCGGCAACCGTAGATCCCAGTCAGACAGGACAAACACAGCTGTCTCTCATACACCTGCAACGGTTGGTGTTTCACCATAGTCAGGCCACAGCTGATCTGCAGACATCCCACTCACACACCGCAGACCTGCAGGAGCGAGACACATCTGTGAGAAACCACATTATCCAGAACAAAACACTTGGTCTTCAACTAAATTATACTGTTGCACTGAAAAACCGAGTGCAGGATTTAGCCGTTTAGCTTTGAGTCTGGGAATCTTGCCTTAGGAAAACATACCAGAGAAAATCCTACAGTGCCAGAGAATAAACAATACATCAGAAATAATTGCAGGAATCTGTAGGTCAACAGTGATGTGACTTATGTCAAGTGAAATACAAAGCACAAAATCTTTTCATAATCACACCATCATGGGTAATACAGGAAATGACATCAAACAGCAGCTGAAAACAATGGTAACACCACTGACAGCATTTAACAAGACAATGACATGACATGAAAAAATGACATGAAAAAATGTCCACATAACATTTACAGACCATGCTTGGTTACACTTGGTTGTATGCATATACACATATATATATATATATATATATATTAATTGTTCATGATCATTTCACCTATTTTTATATTTAAATTACCTTTGCAATAATCTAAGGCTCACATAAAGTTAGCATTTTAAAACATCAACAATTTATTAACACTGTTAAATGCAATTTTAAGCAAATTTCAAAATGAATATCCATTTATTTTGTGTATTTTATTATGTTGAGAGTTAAATCCACTTTTAGCATTTAATTTTTTAGCTTTTAGTTTTTTTTTGTTTTGTCTTTTTTATTTGTGAGCCTGGAGCACAAAACTAGTCTTAAGTAGCACAGGTATATTTGTAGCAATAGCCTAAAATACATTGCATGGGTCAAAATTGACAATTTTTCTTTTATGACAAAATCATTAGGATATTAAGATCATGTTCCATGAAGATATTTTGTAAATTTCCTACCGTAAATACATCAAAACTTCATTTTTGATTAGTAATATGCATTGCTAAGAACTTAATTTGGACAACTTTAAAGGCAAATTTTTTTCAGTATTTTGATTTTTTTTGCACCCTCAGATTCCAGATTTTCAAATAGTTGTATCTCGGCCAAATATTGTCCTATCCTAACAAACCATACATCAGTGGAAAACTTATTTATTCAGCTTTCAGATGATGTATAACTCTCAATTTCAGAAAACTGACCCTTATGATTGGTTTTGTGGTCCAGGGTCACATTTATTTAGACAAAATAGTGAAAAAACTCTCGCAAAGCAAGTATAGGAACTGGCTACTGCCAATACATACGCTGATACAGTGCTGATACAGTATTTATGATATACAGTACTGCTGCTGCACAAATAGCATATATAATAATAACCTGTAGCAGATCTGTACATGTGGAGCTGGGGAAGGTGGAGGGTTTCAGACGATCTCTAGTGAATGCGAACCAGCCATTTAAATGTAAAGCATCAAGCTCATTGGCTGCGTATGCAATATGAACCAATCAGCTCGTGCCAAGTAGCTTAATGCTGTGAATATCATCAGCCTGCGCCATATAGAGTTTCATGAATGAACTTGGCATTAACATTTATCAGTTATTGACCATAACAAAGGCTTACTATTATAAAGCAACGTTTATATATTGGTGCATCCTTACTTTTTCTATTCATCCAAAAGTAGTAAGTACTGATTATTTTGGACATACACTATATTGCCAAAAGTATTGGGTCGCCCCCTTCAAATGAACAGGTTTGACTACTTTGGTAATTTCTATGAGTACAAATCTTAATGTTAAAGCATATAATGATATTCTAGGAAACTGTGTGCTTCTAATATTATAGCAACAGTTTGGACAGGAGCCTTTTCTATTCTAACATGACAATGCCTCTGTGTATAAGACAAGGTTCAAAAAGAAAATGATTGATTGAGTCAGTGTGGAAGAACTTGACTGGTCTGCATAAAACCAAGTCCTAATCCCAGTTGAACACTGGCTCTGGTGTGACTGTAAATGCAGACCTTGAGCCAAAAACTCATCACCAAACACCAATGACTTGTACATACACTATATAGACAAAAATATTGGCACCCCCTTCTTTAGAACAGAAAAATGCACTTCCAAATCTGTGGCAACAACGATGGGAACATAATTCATGTATTTAAAAATTGTATTTCCATCTCTGTTGCAACAGTTTTGGAAGTGTCTAAAATGACTGTACCCATATGCTTGCAAGTCATTGGTGTTTGGTGATGAGTTTTGGCTCCAGAAATCTGCACACCAGAGGGCCAGTCAGCTGGGATTAGGCGGTTTTATACAGACGTCAGGGCCTGGCTCACACTGATAATCAATCATTTTCTTTTTGAACCTTGTCTTAGGAATAGAAAAGGGTCCTGTCCCTTTATAATATTAGAAGCACACAGTTTCCTAGAATATCATTATATGCTTAAACATTAAGATTTGTACTCATAGAAATTACTAAAGTAGTCAAATCTGTTCATTAGAAGGGGGCAACCCAATACTTTTGGCAATATAGTGTACAAATAACTCCAAAATAAAGAAGAATGTGCAGTTATGCCACCAACCTGGCCAGTCAGATAAGATTTAGCTGGATCACTGACAGTTCTTGCCAGTTTTTTTGTGTAATTTGCATCTGATGGTCAGTGAACGGCAGGTCCTACAGGACTCTTCTGTGTGACAGCAGCTCTTTGATTATGAACTGCGAGACACGCATACAAAATTCTAGATTTTACAGAATCAGATATTCAGATGCAACCCGGCCCACTCTGTCAGTCTGCAGTCACCATATTCCCAAAGTTCAGTTCAGCACAATGTCAATCACAAACCTTTGCTGCTTGAGGAACAATTTGGAGACAATGTACTGGTAGTTTGAAGTTACTTTAACTACAACTTATGATTCTAAACATGTCCAGTGATCTAAAAGTGTTCGCGATGGCCAATCAAATCAAAGATTTTTGAATGATACTGGTTACATTAATTCAAAAAAACATGACATTTGACTAAATTTGACTTTTTAGTCAAATGTCATGCTTTTAATTCAAAAGCACAGGCTGTCATTTACATGATTCATGTAATTAACGACCAACCGTGGTGAGATAAGAAACATTAGCAGAGCCATTTTTGACTCTTAGAAATACAATTATATGTAGTGAATATGTAAATTTAAATGTGTGTAATTTAAAATAAAAATATTACTAAAAAAATTCAAATGAATTGCTTTGCAATAAATTCTAATTATTTTACTGGCCTTCTTTATTCCCATAAATCCCTTTAAATCCTTTATTTATGTAATTAATAAATAAAAAGACCAATCCTGGTAAAACCTGAGGTTATTTTAATCTGAAATTCTTTTGGAATGACATAAAGGCCTAACTGATTTCCCTCAAATGCATAATAAATAAATGCATCACAAACCCATAAGTCAGCCACTGACCCAGCATTACCACACCAGATGCTCCAACGAAAAACAACAGATTTCAATGACAGTAATTAAACAGGGCTATCAAGACACAGCCAGCACAGATTTGATCTTCGTCCACCAGAATCACCCACTCAGACCGATTAGCATATCATTAGCATCTTCAAAAACCCAACTCACATACACAAACAAGCTACTACGAGTCTTTGTTAGTCATTTCCTCAAAAATCCAGCTTCACAATAATCCTATTCCTTTGACTCATTCAGAACAGACATTAACATATGATCCCTCACTATAACCGCAGGTCTTCAAGTCACGATGGATGTGTTACAAATTGGTGTGAAAATGCTAAAATGCATGCGTGAGAATATGAAAGCATCTGTGTTTCTCTTTTCAAGACTGGTCTAGCCCCTTCAGTATGTGTGATTAGGTTAGATACTGTCTTTTGTTGGGTTTTGCGTACAGCAGGTCTGCAACACACCGGTTAAATCATTCACAAGCATCCTGCATTCACCTACAAAAAGACAATATTGCTTCAAACAAAAGAAGTCATTATCTCCTTCAGACATGTCTTCCTGTTGAAAATGACCCTGTCTGAGTGAGTTAACACACACACACACAGACCTGATGCCTGATGTTAACATGAGTGTTGGGGGTAATGCATTACAAGTAACTTGAGTTACATAATCAGATTACGTTTTTTCAAGTAACTAGTAAAGTTATGCATTACTTTTTCATGTACAGTAAAATATCGGAGCTACTTTTTCAAATAATGCCAGTCTTCCCCGTGTTTTGACTGACAGCTCTGTAATGCAGACTGTAGTTCTTGACTAAATGTCAGCATCATCTCACATGCACAAAAATAGATTTAGTATTCCTCAAAATGAATAAAAACGGAAATGCAAACCTGGAATATTTAAATACACTGAATTGCCAAAAGTATTGGGTCGCCCCCTTCTAATGAACAGGTTTGACTACTTTAGTAATTTCTATGAGTATAAATCTTAATGTTAAAGCATATAATGATATTCTAGGGAATTGTGTGCTTCTAATATTATAGCAACAGTTTGGACAGGACCCTTTTCTATTCTAACATGACAATGCCTCTGTGTATAAGACAAGGTTCAAAAAGAAAATGATTGATTGAGTCAGTGTGGAAGAACTTGACTGGTCTGCATAAAACCAAGTCCTAATCCCAGTTGAACACTGGCTCTGGTGTGACTGTAAATGCAGACCTTGAGCCAGAAACTCATCACCAAACACCAATGACTTGTACATATGGGTTCAGTCATTTTAGACACTTCCAAAACTATTGCAACAGAGATGGAAATACAATTTTTAAATACATGAATTATGTTCCCATCGTTGTTGCCACAGATTTGGAAGTGCATTTTTCTGTTCTAAAGAAGGGGGTGCCAATACTTTTGTCTATATAGTGTATGTACAAGTCATTGGTGTTTGGTGTTAATAAATGTTTCTTGAGTAAATCAGCATATTAGAATGATCTCTGAAGGATCATGTGACACTGAAAACTGGAGTAGTGATGCTGAAAATTCAGCTTTGCATCACTGAAATAAATTACATTTTAAAATGTACTAACATAGAAAACATTTTTTTTAAATAGTAATAATATTTCACTTTTTACTGTATTTCTAATCATTTGAATGCAACCTTTGTGAGCACACGAGACTTAAAAAACATTTACCAATCCCAACTTGAACTGTAGTGTATTTGATTACTAAATTACATAGCTAAACAAACTCAAACTTACCTTCTTGATGCTATTACGTCTTCTTATGACACACTGAGAAGCAGCTACATGACTTAAGGAAGGGCAAAACAGATCCTTCCACCTCAATATTGATACACATTCTTCATAAATCCATTTAAACCGTATCTCTCAGTGTTCACAGTGGCAGACACACACTTGGGCAGAAGAGAGGTAGTGTATAGTGTACAGCTGTGTTGGTGTAGGGCTTCATGCTCCAGCCTGTTTCCATGACACTGAGCTTTAAAGACTTACAAAAGACTGTATTCTTTGACATCAGGAGAGTAAAATGAGTCTGCTGCTTTAAGCCTATTCCTGTCAGTTCTAATTGCAGACCCTCTTGCCCTTTCCCAACAGGTATGATTGCCAGAAACAGGAAGCTACGTTTTTGCTTAATTTCCTGCCTCACTCCAGACCATCTCCTTAAGTGACCAGAGGGCCAAACGCAATGGACTTTTTCAGCAGCCTTGGCTCTAGAAGTGTTTTCCCCCATTCATTTTCTAAATATGTATTTTTAAGACAGACTGATAGGCTATAATTCAAACCAACTTGCTCAGAGATGAACCACAAAATTATAAACTTTGATGAAGTGTGCATGAAGCATTGCAAAATTCAGGACTGAATAGAAAGAAAATATAAAATTACTGACTTATAGTCATTGGTTGAAGTATAAAATATATTGTTTTGTAAGTGTATAAAATGTAACATTTTAAATGTACTGTAAAAAATGCAACATTTTAAAAATTTATTGCAAAATATTCAAATATGTGACCCTGGTTCACAAAACCAAACTTACGTAGCACAGGTATACCCATAGCAATAGCCAAAAATACATTGTATGGGTCAAAATTATTGATTTTTTTTAATGCCAAAAATCAATAGGATATTAAGTGAAGATCATGTTCCATGAAAATCTTCCTACCGTAAATATATCAAAACTTAATTTTTGATTAGTAATATGCATGGCTAAAAACTTCATTTGGACAACTTTAAAGATGATTTTCTCAATATTTTGATTTTTTTGCACCCTCAGATTCCAGATTTTCAAATAGTTGTATCTCGGCCAAATATTGTCCTATCCTAACAAACCATACATCAATGGAAAGATTATATATTCAGATGATGTATAATTCTCAATTTTAAAAAAAAATTGACCCTTATGACTGGTTTTGTGGTCCAGGGTCACATATGTGTACTCAAACATTCAGCTCAACAGACATGGACTTGTTTATGTCATTTGCATTGCTTCATGCAAGTGGGAGGAAGCTGCGGAGCTCTTTTGGCGCAGTTCTTATTTCCATGGTAACAGCGAATTCTTTAATTAGTGGACCCAAAAGGCATCACTCCTCAAGATTATGAGTAATGTAGTTTTCCAATGGGAATATTAAACAACTTGAAATCACTGTCACTTCTAAAGATGAATATGCTTATTTAACAATCTCTGAGCTCTTGAAAGGTTTTGACATTATCATTAAAATCATTTCTCTATTGAAAAAATGAATGGGATTTGTAATTCTGAAACCATACCATTGCAATTCACAGCTAAGACATCAGATAATACGTGGGGGAAAAAACTTCATCATCTACGCCACCATTCAAAACTTTGGTATCAATATTTACTTTTTTTTTTAAAGAAATTAATGGTCTTATTCAGCAAGGATATTTAAAATTGATCAAAAGTGTCAGTAAAGACATTTCTATTCAAACAAATGCAGTTCTTTAACATCTTCTATTCATCAAAGAATCATGAAAACAATGTTTCATGCTTTGAACAGCAAATCTGCATTTCAGAATGATTTCTGAAACATATAATGTGAGATTAAAGATTGAAGTAATGGCTGCTGAAAATTCAGCTTTACAAAAATACAAAAATAAATTACATCTTAAAATATATTAAAGTTGAAAACATTTTAAATTGTAATAATATTTTGCTGTAGTGCTGTTTTTACTGTATTTTTAATCACATAAATTCAGCCTTGGTCAGCATAAGAGATTTCCCTCAAAACTATTTAAAAATCTTACAGTCCCCAAACTTTCTGAACACTTTCTATTCTATTTCTATTCATCTGACTGAGACATCCAACCTTGAAATAACGCTACTTTCAGACGCTTCAAAACAGCATGTGCACAGACTTACTCATTGTTTGTTCCTGATGGGATTTCACAGAGAACTAATGGCTAGTGTCAGAAGCCTTGCCAGTCGGGTTGAGGAATGGGGGTAAACTAATTATAACCAACATCTCTACTAGTGATCACTTCAGAACATGAGGATTAACTGGATTTATACGGCAGGGAGAAACCAATGTACGCTGTACACAATCGCCAATAACAACTTATAACATAATTCAAAAAATAGTATTTATTAATGTTTCTAAATCTAATCTAATATATAATCTAATAATATAAAACTCAACACAGTCCTTAGCCATCTTCAAGAAATGGCTAAAAACACATCTCTTTGATCTTTATTTGACCCTCTAACTATAGCACTGTCTATTCTAATTCTATTTTTTATTTAAAAAAACAAAATTGACCCTTTAAGACTTGCATGCTATTTGTTTTCTAACTATTTGTTTTGTGCAAAAAAAGGCCTCTAACATTAGCTTTCTCTATTCTTTTTCTATTCTATCTATTTGTTTTTTTTTTGTTTATTATATAATTAACGAAAAAAAACTTTGCTATGTGTGTTAGGCTAACTGAGACTTGCATATTATTGGTCTTTTGTTGATTTTGATTGCTTCCATTGTTCTCATTCGTAAAAGTCGCTTTGGATAAAAGCGTCTGCTACATAACTAAATGCAAATGTAGAAATAATTTAAAATATATTGGAGCAAAAACAATTGTAAAGGACGATGACTACATCGCATATCATTGCACGTTACAAATCAGGAACAGGAACATTCTGCAAAATATCTCCTTTGATTTTCACAGAAGTCATGCAGGTTTGGAAAAAAACAATCAAGGTGAGTAAATGATGCCACAATGACATCAATATGACAACAACACACAACAATGTTTTCCAATCACAAACAGCTCATTCCTCCAACGTTCCTCGACTCAGATCTCAAATCCAGAAACTCTCATTAACTCCAACATGACATTAACAAAAAAAATGAACGCTGTTTCTATTCATGGACTCATGCATGATTCAAAAATCTGAAAATAGAGAGGCATTTAGTCATTGTTCAGCACAGAACAGCTGTGACATACTGAAGAATGAGTAGAATGAAGACTTTGGGAAGTTTCTGTGGGAAATCATCCAACAGGTTTGATGGATCCACCACAGGGAGGAAGGTTTACTTTCCCAGGGATGAAACACTCACTCCTCTGGTAGGCCCTCTGTGGATTTATCTGAGATAATTTGAGCAAAGACAACCTCGTTGATCTCTCTCAGTATGCTGCTTTTGTTTTTGGCACCTTCTCACCTGCTCTGAACCTCATAGTTTGGATGTTAAACATTGGCTGTTGTGGAGAGCTCATAATGATGAAACCTGACATAGATTTGTGCTTTAAAAGTAAATAAATGAAATGTCATAGCACGAGCAAAATATGATACGAACACTCTTAAAAAATAAAGGTGCTTAAAAGGTTCTTCACAGCGATGCCAGAACCATTTTTGGTTCCACAAAGACCCATTCAGTCAAAGAACCATCTCTTTCTTACCTTTTTATAATCTAAAGAACCTTCTTTTGCCACAAAGAACATTTTCTGGTTCTTCAGATGTTAAAGGTTCTTTATGGAAGCATTTAGACAACAAAGGTTCTTCTATGGCATCGTGAAGCACCTTTGTTTCTAAGAGTGAAGAGCGTATTTGTGCCTGCTGCTGACACCAGAATAAAGGTGCCAATAATTCAGCCAATAATCTCTCAGGAGACCTGAAATGGCTTGTTATGAACAAGCTTTGGTCTGGAGAAGATGAAAGATGCTAGTTCCCGTCTTTTGCAAAACACTTCTATTTTGCCCTGCTGTTAGTCTTTTCTCTCTCAGACGTTTCCCGAGGAGCGGTCTGCACAACTTCCCTCAACATTCAGCCCAAAACTTTTGAAGCTTAAGAGAAATCTTCCGCTCTCATAAGATTCTGGCAGCACCATAAACAACAGAACATGAGGGGTATGAGACCCAAAATTAAAGCCCAAAATCCATCTTACTTTAACTCAAAGGAAAGACACAGATGCTGATGGTGGAGACCTGGGCTAGTTGTCACAAGGACTATAACTTACAGTCAAAAAGTCTATTTACTCTAGCAGAGATTTTGCATGATGTTGTTAAACAGCTAATTCAAAATGCTTAGAAATAAATCATTTGGGTGCATTTTGTCTGCTTAAAATATCAGCATTAACATTGTTTTCTATAGCTGCTGGGCAAAAAAAATGAACATCACAAAGCATACATTCAAACAAGAGTTAACTATAGCGAAATGTATAGTCAAGGTACAACTGGTAAGGACAAGCATTTTTCATAAATACCAGTTCAAGGCACACAGATTTACAAATTAATTTGTTTTGTTTACTAATTTTGCTATTTTGTTTTGTTCAAATTCCTTGCTTTGTCTATAATATAAAAAAACCTATATATAAAATATATTAACAAATTAGAAATGCATTCATGTGTAAATTACAATATTTAATTTCTGTGCTTTATAAATGTTTTACTGCTTAAATTTAACTGAAAAAAGTATAAACGGCATATTCCATTGTGACAATCCTTATAGTGTGACAACATGCCCCACTTCAGAGTAAAAACTGTGACATCTCTGATATATAGCACACTGTAAACAGATCATATACATTGTATATACATACATATACATCATATACATAACTTAAAGTGAAGAGTAATTGTTAGAACAGACTTACATAATGAAGCTTTTACCAAAAACATTGGTAGGGAAATATGTTTGAAGCATGAAAAAAATCAAAGTGCCACCATCTAATATTGTACAGTCACAGTACTTTTTTAAGGGAACTCAGTTCTATCAAGATTAAAATAAGTTTTAGATAATCGAGAGTGGCTTCGTTTACTTATTGCATATATTATGTGGCAAGAAAAACAATAAAAATCGACCCAAAACTCTAAACGTCCTACAAATGCATGTGATAGTAAACACGCTTAAGTCCAGACTCACCTTCTCGTCGGCAAGGTGATCAGCGCAGGTACTCCAGTTCTTTTTCTCCAGTATTCTCCTATTAAACTTGAGTCGTAGTTTGTCTTACTCTTTCTTTAGATGTTACACAGACATTCAGCACTCTTGACTTATCAAGGCATATGATAATATTGGAATTAAACTACATTAAAGTTGCGTCATTGCGCGGCGTTTCAAATTCAGTCCGCCTGGCAAGATCAAAGCGAGATGGTTTATATGAATTATTTCAACATAGCGTGTTTTCACGTTGTGTTTGGAGGATTGTGATTCAGAGAGTAAATCCATCCGTGGGAGGAGCTGCGCGTCTCTCCATCTCCTCCTCTTCCTCCTCCTCTTCATCAAGCGTCATCAGCGCGCTGCCAGTAATTAACAACCCACAGTATTCCTTGAGAAGCGATATATAAATGTTTATTTTCTCTGCAACCTAATTATTTTGCTTGCTAAATATTTTATTCACAAATGTAGAACTATGAAAGTTCTCCCCAATTTTTGTCACTTTCAAGAAGATATTAAGATTTATATTACATCTTTAGCTACCTCCTGTAACAAAAAGGCCATTAAAACTTTGAATGTATGCTCACTTTTTGGTGTTTTTGTATAAATATTAAGTTTTTGTCTGTTTTTTTTCCCTCCTGAATTCTTTCTGAATTCAGGTGTTATGTAATGCTTGGTCATTACTGAACCCCTGGCACTATGTTCTGGATGAAGGTTTTTTTTTCATATTTGTATTCTGTATGCAAATGTTGGAAATAAAAAAAATAAATAAAAAATAACAAATCTCTAGAGCTCAGACACAAATAGATATTTTCAGTTTCGTTAAGAGTTATTCATTATTTATTATTCATTTCTTTTTTTTAAATTTGGATTAATTTTATTATTTCTAAGTAATAAATGGAAAACAAAGTTAAATTTTTTTTAAAAAAAAACACAGTATTCCTTAGTAAAAAATGTAAAGATACAATTATATTTGCTAAAGAGCTGAATTTAATTGAAAAGTGATCTAATATATGCTGTCTTTTGGATTATTGGCATTTAGTTGCTGTCTTTTCTTTGTTTTCTTGTCAAAATGTATATCTGTATATTTATATCTGTAATGTAGACTGTAAACCCATGTTCATTTTTATTTATTTTTTTTATTTATTTTTTTTATTTGGATGTCTTTATATAATTGTATTTTTTTTTCTTTGTTGTAGTTCTAATAAAAAAAAAAATAAAAATAAAAAAAACAGTATTCCTGAATTTCTTAAAACTGTAAAAGCTATACCAAATGGTCTTGTTCACCCAATATTGCCAACTTAGCAATTTTGTTGCTAAATTTAGCAACTTTTCAGACTACCCTAGCAACGTTTTTTTCCAAAAGCACCTAGCAACAAATTTAGCTATTTTTAAAATTTATTTTTCTACTTTTAGCAACTTTTGATAAGTGACTCAAGCGATAAAAAGGCACACATTTTCCATCTAAATTACGCTAAAAGAGGAAACTAAAGATGCCTAGAAGTACACACATCATGTGAATTAAGTTAGCTGCTATTTGCAATTGTTCAATTTAATAATAATTGAATAAATGTTCATTTATGATACACCTTGTTAGTAGCTTGTACCTGTGATTGTTGATCAGTTGGCACACTATAAGAAAAATATCTAGAAAATGGAAAAGGTTTGGAAAACATTATCTGTTATCCATTATCCATTGTAACCCTGTAACTCTAAAACACAAAATACAATGCGTAATTAAAAATGCAGATAAAAAACCTGTGGAAAAATCAATATGGAAAATAGCCTTCATATTAACATATTAGATTGTGCCCTATTTTTACAGACTTTTCTTAGAGTGTAGCATACTAACTACTAATACACTGCTTAAAACTATAACTGTTCAGAATTTGAAGTTTTACTAGTTTATAAGCTATTAAAAGCAAAAACTTAAATTTGAATCATTCAAATAATTCAATGTTGTATTTAAAATACAGGTATTTATGTTTTAATATTATATTATGCATTTACTGTATATTATTCTAGAAACAAATCTAAATGAACCTATATAAAATATATTTTTTGCTGAGATTTGATGTACAGTAGTGACACAATTCTGCGTGGTGATTATGTAATGATGTCATCGTGCAATGACATCACAACATCATTTAGCAACTTATAGCAACAAATTGACCTCCCTTTGAAATTGACCTCACTTAATGAAATGTCATTTATCATTTGAAGTGATTGTAAAAAGTGAGCAGAATTTTTTGGTTGAAGACAGGAGTATTTGCGACCCAAAATGTAGTAATAGAATTATAAGAAATGTTTTTCAGTCAAGAAAAAGAATTAGCTACCCCGAGGGGATTATTTTTTTTTTTTTTAATTCTTTAATAGATAAGATTAATTGGGAAAAAAAGCATGGCTTAGTTTTACCTTATAAATTTTGTGTCCCCAACAAAGTAAAGAATTGCATTTAAAAATTTTGCATAATATATACCCCACTAATGAGATTACATCAAAATTTTGTAATCCTCATTTCAATCGTAATTTCTGTAATTTCAGGATTGAGTCTATTGATCATCTTTTTTTTCAAATGCCTCCTTGTTAAAGAATTTTGCTTCAAAATCCCATTCAGACATTGATTTAACTATGTGTGATATATTTTTCTCATTGTAAACATAACATAGAATATATAGGAAATGTATTTATTTTATTAGCTAAATCTTTTATTCATAAATGTAAATTTTCTTCAACTTTACCCAAATTACATAATTTTCTTTGTGACTTTAATTACCTAATTTAACACCAAAAAAAGTGTCAAATTTGTGAAACTGCATAATGATCTGCTGAATGTTACATAATTTGATTTACTACCTCTGTACTTCTTGTTTTATTTATTCTTATTTATTTTTTTCTTTTCTCTTTATTGTCATATTTTTTCTGTATTCATAATGTCATCCAATGTTGTATTTAATTGTTGAAGTTTATTCTTGTTTTTACTTGCAATAAAAAAACAACCCACAGTATTCATGATTAGTGTAACCTGTAAGTTCATAAACGTGATATGTATTAATGAAGTTTAACATTTTAAGCAAAAGTTTAAAATTAGGTTTTAAGAATTTCAGCTCCAACTCCTCAGCCAAGAAAACAACTTGAGGTGTTTCATTCACCTAAGTGATTCGAATCTTTTGAATCGGTTCACT
>JAFVLL020015540.1:0-72973 GCA_021397915.2 Tor tambroides
TTAACAAATTCAATAGAATGAGAAAACTTGTGTAAATGGTACACCTAACTCAAAAAATTGAGTACTACATTAAAAAATGTAATTTTTATGTTTAATGTACTTAATTAATTTGGGTTAAAACAATTTCAGGGATAACAGTGTAGCGAGCCTTGTGTGATGAATGCACAAACACAACCGAAATTAGGTCTGCATTCCCACTAGTGAGTCATGCAGTCGCTGCCTCTTTATATTAGCATCTCACAGCAAAATATCGTCAAAGTATCCGCTACAAATGTCATCCTTGTACAGGAGATTGTGTTTGTTTCAGAGAGCAACAGAGAGGGGAAATATATGGTTAGCTGAGGTTAGCAATAGCAGAATGGTACTCCTGCTGTACTGCAGCTATACAAATTAATATCAAGCAATATATGATGGCAAATACTGTTTGTAATGACTGTTTAATGAATGATATGGTGAGCGCTTTGTTCTGTCCGCTAGCTCCCTCCTCTGGATGCTACTCGACATACGTTCTTTGTTAGAGCCACAGATGCATTGTTCAAACTTGTGTTCCAATCAAAAACACAGAATAATTGCAATATTTTAGAAGATTTAAGAGTCAATACCTTAATAATCCCTATAGATTAACAAGTATCAAATATTAATTAATATATAATGTATTATAAAATGTATTATTTATTAATCAATAGAACTTGCTAATGCAAATTTCACTATTACTATCACAAACGAATATTGCTCACACAGAGTTTACCCAAGTGTTTCCCTTTTTTTTTTTTTTGTATTTGCATTTGTATTAAGGAGAAGAATGAAACATAGTGTTGCAAGTTGTTAATGAGAGGTGTGCCATTACTTTTCTAAGCAGTCAGATTATAATTTTCACCTGGCAAATTATACCCCATGTGGAAAAAAAAAAAAAAAATATCTCAAAGTGTTACACAGTAGTATCGCCCTGAACAGTAACTAAAGACCAAGATATCATTGCGACACACACTTTTGACCTGGTCTAGTATGCACCTGCCTTGCAGAACCCTAGTAACTTTCCATATTACTCTAGCAACCACATAGCCACACACAAAAAAACACTCATATTACGCTAACATCATGGCAGTGAATTCTGCACAGAGAAGCATCATTATTTTTCTGTAAATATAAAACATATAATTAGTAATATAGTAATTGTTATAGTATTTCTTACTTATAAAACTATATTATTTCACATTTTTTATTTTGTATAATAATAATCATCATCATCAGATCGTCATCATATTCTAAGTACAGTATATAATATTTATACAATATTTGATATACACATTATGTATAATGTGTATATCAAATATTGTATAAAATATAGTTATATATAGTTATACAGTAAATGTGTTATTCAAAGTAATAATCATAACCCTGGCCCTTTGATGACATGCAGTATATTTTTTTATATAGTGATAATTATGTTGGTAAGATGTAGTGTTTTTATAATTGTATATTTCTGCAAATGCTCAGACTGCTTGACCATCGATAAAATCAGATGGTGTTGAAAGCATATGGTGCTTTGTGTTTATGAGTGTGTGTGCTAATATTCACTGGCTACTGTATGTGCCATTGAACAAATAAAAAGAGTAAAAAAGAAGAAGGATAACACTTTAGAATAGGGAACACTTATTCACTATTAACTGCACATTTTCCCTCAATAAATTACTAATTTGATGCTTATTAATAGTTAGTAAGGTAGTTATTAAGTTTAGGTATTGGGTAGGATTAGGGATGTAGAATAGGGTCATGTAGAATAAGGCATTAATATGTGCTTAATTACTACTAATAAATGGCTAATATTCTAGTAATATGCATGCTAATAAGCAACTACTTAAAAGACCCTAAAATAAAGTATTACCAGAAGAGGAAATACTAATAGAAAGCAAGCTAAAACAGGGAAGCCGAAAACAAAAAAGGAAAAGAAGAGCAGAAAAAAAGAGATGAGCACAACATGGTCTCCTCCTCCATCACGCCTCCCACAGGGTCAATTATGTGCCCTGATGAATCATACCTGCTACAGGACCGACCCGCATTGCAATAGCCCCACCCACTGAAAGCATCCCACAATGCATTGCAGCACATTCACACATCCCCCATGAAAACAGCTTATGTAGTCTGACACATTGCTCTAACATTCACAAATGCATAAATGCATACACACTCTCAGTCTGTGGTCATTATCAAAACCATTGAAGAGCATAAACAGAAGTCATTTTTGGTAATTAAAAACTCCCATTTGATCATAAATACTGCTGGAGGTTTTAGTTGTAAAGCAAAAGAAAGACAGAAAAAGAAAGAAAGAAAGAAAGAAAGAAAGAAAGAAAAAGAAATGGTGTATTATATGGTGCAATAAGCATTTAGTCATTATACGGTAATATTCTTGGCTATTTTAAAGGTACCCGAAGGCCCTTTCCACTGCACAAGCAATTTAACCACTGTCCGCATCAAAGGGTAAAGACGTGGGCTTGTGGAACTTGTCAAGTTTTCTGTCTGGCCTAGCGAGCACATCATGAAACTCTTACAGAAACGAAGGCATCTTTATGGATGAATATTTTATCAGCTCCAAGAACTTACAAGGTTTTTTGTCCATAGTTGTCACTTTTGTGCAGGGATCTTTGCAAAGTTAAAATGCATGTAACACATTCTGAAACTTTAACATTTTGATAAACATTGTTGAACGACTGGAACTATATCATACTGGAGCTGTATCATACTACTGAATATGGTTTCTATCATTCATGATTTGAATCTATTTGTTTTTACATGTACAGTGTGGGATACTATACAAGAGATAAGGAATACTATACAACAGTTAGTTCCAGTCTGCTAATTTGACTGGATAACAGAGAATGTTTCACTGTCAGTGTTCACTTCAAATTCACGGTACATAACATTACATTCTCTACAAATGTAATTACGTGTGTAATTATCTTAAAAGTTACAGAAGGACATTTTTTTAAATTGTTGGTTCTTCAGAAAATGGTCCGTGGAAAAACAGATTTGATGGCTAGCAGAATATTTTCTAGATGTAATGGTAAATTTAGCCTGTGTTAAGAAAAGAGCAGATTAGCATCTAGTTTGGCTAACAACTGTCCTTTTTGCTCAGCACTGGTTCATAAGAACGAACGAACGAATGAATGAATGAATAAATGAATGAATGCTTAGTGTTTATTAATGTGAACCTTGTTGCCTGACATCTCCTCCAGGCTGTCATAAATTTGATCACTAATTGCTGTTTAAATCTGCTTGTTACACCATAAATTAATTTAAATTTGGTATTAGTTTTAATAGGCACAGTAGCATGCATAAAACATCACTTTTGACATTTCACACAAGGGTCTTCTTCATTTAAGGGGACGTGCACGCTGCTAACAATCTGGCTCCATTTTTGGTTGATGTAACGATGAGGGTGTGAATTTTAATGATCAGTTGTAACCTCAAACACACACACACTGCTTTAGGGGCGTAGAAAGACAGGAAAGACTACTAACATACTTGTGGCGGGCTGTTAAAATGACTCCACTTCTTTATTATTGAGGAAACCAATTGCTTGAAAGAAAATGCCACCCTGGCGTTTTGAATTCCTAGAGGGCTCCATCAACGCGTGGTCGCTCACGGGCTGTGACAGGAAATGTCTGGGGTGGAAACACTGTTGAGAAGTGGGTGAAAGATAAAAAAAAGAAGGAAGAGAGAGAAGCAGATAGTAAGACTGAATCAGATGGATAAAAATGTGCCGCTCCGGTATAAGCAGACATGGGAACAACATGTTACACTTACAACATGTAACTTTCCACAAATAGAGTACACTCTGGTGTCTCATTACTTTTTTAAAAGCTGTAGAGGCAACCTATTGACCTTCTTTAATGTATCCAAAAATTATAATTTTGATGTCATTTAGAAAAAAAAAAAAAAAAAAAAAAAAAAAAAAAAAATATTTAAATAAATATATATATATATATATATATATATATATATAATATAAAAAAAAAAAATATATATATATATATATATATATATATATATATATTGTTAATCATTGGCACAACCCTGTTTAAATAAGACAAGCCCTACCACATGATTTCAGGAAATGACAATAATAATAATAATAATAATAATAATAATAATAATAATAATAATTATTATTATTATTATTATTATTATTAGTGTTCGTAAGTTTTTCCACTCAAGTCTTTTACCAAAATTATTTTAGATATTTATGCCAAAGAAACCTAATAACTTTGACTAAACCTGCAACTTGTGACAGTTTGAAAAGTTTATTATTATTATTATTAGTAGTAGTAGTAGTATTAATGATGCAAACAACATCCTGATAACACTGAGCATTTGTTGGGGGGAAAAAGAAGAAGAAAAGCTTCCTACAGTCAGAAAAGACTTCTGACCAAAATGGAGGAACCCCCCCCCCCCCCCTGGTGCATTTATCTTGAAGTCATATAGGTACTTACTTGTCTGAAGAAAAGAGTGGGTTGCTCGACAAATGCATGTTAGAGAAGAGGTAATTGTGTGGAAGTTAACTGCATTCAATCATGCAAATGTGTCTTTTGCCAAAACCTTAACAGGCTGCCAGACTGTGATGCATGGTTGAGCCTGACAAGACATCTCAGAAACATGATTCAAAAGCTTTCCTGGCTTGATGGATCACAAAATGCTACTGTATATGAATGGGATGTAGTAACATCACAGCGACAGTAGTATCTTGACATATCTGACATTCAGTTAAAGAAATAGTATTTAATAGTATTAATATAGTACTGAGCAGATCAAGTAAATTTGTATAGTAGCTAAATAAATAAATATTAATATCTTAATTTTCCCTGATTTTATTTTATTTTTTTTTAATCTGATAAAATTCTAAAATTCAAAATTTGACTGCAAGCAGCAGTTGTTCATGCATTTCCATACTCTAGATTAGTGTGCAGCATGTCTCAGTGGAGAACTGTGTTCATTGATCATTACTTGACGTATTCAGTGATTACTAATTAGCAACATCTGTGTACATACTACAAACAACATGATTACACATTCAAAGCCCATCTTCATCAGAGTTACAGGGTTTGTTACTTTCATGTTACTTTTTATAAAACCCTATATCACAACAAACAACAGCCTACTGTACAGTATACTGACTAAGAATCAACTGCATCTGTTCAACAGTCCATCTAGCAGGTGCTGATTCAAGTAATCTCCTGCCACTATGTCTATTTTCATACTCTGAAGACTTTGTTTCATTATTCACATACACACACACAGACACACACACACACACACACAATATATATATATATATATATAGAGAGAGAGAGAGAGAGAGAGAGAGAGATAGATAGATAGATAGATAGATAGATAGATTAAACATTTAAGTACTGAGTAATATTAATTAACTACATGTACTTACTATATGCTTAGGGTTACGATTAGGGTTTGGCTTACTTGCATGTAATTATGCATAATTTATTGTTGTTATAATAGTAAGTACATGCAACGTATAACAAGGACACCTTAAAATAAAGTGTTACCGATTGTTGTAGTCAAGACCACCTAATCTGAGACCAAGTCGAGACCAAGACAATTGTGTGTTGAGACCAAGACAAGATCAAGACTTTGAGGGGTTGAGACTAAGACAAGACCAAGACCAAGGCAGGTCATGACCGAGACAAGACCAAGACCATCAAAAAATGGTCTTAAGACCGGTCTCGAGTACTACAACACTAGTGTTACCTATAGGATAATATCTGGGTTTGTTTCAAAAAATTACTGATTGACTTTACAGCTTCCCACTTATTAAACCACTACTAATTCATAACAAAATATTTACATACTTTGACATAATTAAATATTATAACATGGCCTAACAACAAAAGAACTGTTATATTAATCAACAAAACTGTAAAAAAAATAAATAATAAAATTCACCTGTTTCAACCTTAAAACATAAGTTCAGTTGCTGCCTTAAAAGTCCAAGTTAAATCAATTTAAAAGTACAAGTCAGTTCAACTCATTTTACTGTATTCACTTAACTTAAAATTGTATCTAATTTCAACTCACTTTATTGTAGTCACTTTATTTAACTTAAAATTTCAAGGAAGCAGTTTTTAAGTTGAAACAGGCGATTTCTTTTTTTTTTTTGAGTGAACATTTAGGCTACTTACTACAGTGTTAAGGTTTGGTTTAGGGTAGCTGCTTGTAATTATGTATAATTTACTGTTATTATTTAATTAAGTACATAGCATGCAACAATGCCACTGTAAAATATAATTTTACCCAGTAGGTAACACTTTACAATAAAGTTCAGTTTGGCATAAGGTGAACTAACACAATTTTACAATATTTAACAATGAAGTCATTGTTAATTTATAAATATAATAATAATTTATTTAATACTATATGTTTTTACATATTTTTCTTTCCTTGACTATAACTGGCTCACCATAATACTGCAGTCTTCCTGAGGCATTTTTGCTAAAGTGACATTATGGTACCATCTAGCTGTTCTAACTTGTGTTGGTAAAAAAAAATGGCTTGACCAAGGCCCAGTCCCAAATGGCACACTTGATATGAATTCATGGTCTGGTGGTCCACAAGATCCTAAGGTGTCCAATTTGTCATTTTAGGCTTCAGTGGCACACTCAAGAGTGCCTCTATTGTAGCTGCCATGCACCCTTGATGAACCCTTTTCCCGAAGCTTTCACTGAGGACTTCACAGCAGACTAATAACCAATCTAGCAGTCGATGTGGTGAAGTGTAAACTCAGAGCAGGACCGGGACTACTGAGGTTGCGTATGTGACAGGCCCTGACACTTACCCATATAGTTGTTATCAATAGAATTTGACAGTAGGATGTTTCTTATGCACATGCAATTATCGGGCATTTTCAATTAGATTTAAGTTCTTTTTAATTAATATTTCACATTATTGAATAAACTGAATTTATTGTTGATGCTGGCCATAAAAAAGTTATAGAAAATCATTTTGTTTATATGTAAATTATTTTAAATTATATTATTATAAATTATATTAACAGCTTTTATATCTAGAGAGAGTATATGATGGCTTAAAATGGTGCCATCATAAAAGTATAAAAGTATAATTAAAGTATAAAACTCACTAGGGTTTGGAACAGAGCTAGAATATCTAGTAGGGACATGGTCAGTGTCAAAAGCAGAGCAATGGAAGTGTGTGTGATGCTGATGCAAGACACTCACACTGGACTTTGATGGATGCCATCAGCCAGACCAAATCAAACTACAGTCACCAACATAGATACTAGACAGACCCAGTCAGACCATGGGCAGAGAAGACATGTCAGGAAGTGTATTGACGACAGAGTGAAGATGGGAGAAGGTGTACTAATACTATATGAAGAGCTCATTGTTAGAGCAGCAGCAAGGGTTTTTGGCTCAGTGGCATATTGCTATCTGCTATCTGTTATAGAAATAAAGGAATTTTAATGTGATCTAACACATATTCAGTTACACTAAATGACACTACAGAATTGTGACTATACATAAATATTTAAAAATGGACATCAACAAATTGCATAAGAAACTGACTCATAGTGGACTGAATAAAGGCCTGTTTAGACCAGCATGAATGTTTGGCATGTGTTTTGTCTGCTCAAACCAATGCAAAAAAAAAAAAAAAAAAAAAGCAGACAAGCAGAATGTAGTCTCAGCCTCAGACATCACGCCCACGGACCGCACACACTCTGAACGTGGCAAAAGCCAAAAGTCTAAATCTGTTTGGCTTACCTCTACAGGTTTTTTCCATGAGCCTAGTGTGTGGTAATCTCTCCAGAGCGGTGCTTGGCCAAATTCAGTGGCAAATATCTGTCTTGGTTTAAACAGGCCTGAACAGTGGCTGCTTTGCCTTCATCTTCCTTAATCCTGCTGTCAAGAGTCGCCATTTAAATAGCCAATGTTAGGTGTCTAGATTTCAGAGCCATCTTACAATATTTGCTTTTCATTCTAATTTGTAATTTTCCATTTTTACAGTTCATGAATCTTTATCAAACGCAATTAAATACTGTAGCATCCACAGTATGTAAGACGCAAAAACAGGGACAAGCAGGACACAGTTCTGTTTTCTTAAATATGGGACTCTCTATTATAGGAGAGCTGGCAACCCCTAGCAACAGTGGAAATGAACCCCAGAGATATTTGTTCAACTGAAGCTGTGTAATTCCAGCATACATTCATGCTCATGAAACATGACTTTGTTAAGCCTCATTTCTAGCTTCCTGAGGCTAAGACTGTCTCTTTCCACCCTCCTCTGAGCACTACCGTGTAAAAGATTCTATTGTATCCCTGCCATGCATGTGAATTATACGAGGGGCACTTGGGGGTTGCAGTAGTCATTACATTATAACAACTGTGATCTTGTTAAAACATGTTATACGACGCTGACAGAAAATTAATGCGTTCTTTAATATATTCTGTTTCAAGCGTTGCTATTGTACTGCAACTTTCAAAAGTCACAAAACTTTAAATAGCTGTTAAAAGCATTGTCACTGTTTTCATATCCATCTGCCAAGTGAAAATCATCAGCCCAGCTGCTTAGAGAAGTTGCATACTTCTTCTCAACACAAAATTTGAGCTATTATTCATGTCTGTAGGACAAACTGAATTTACTCCGCGCTAAACGACCTTATATTGATTTATCTCATACAGTTTTTATAACTCTTCAGTAGGTTGTGCTATGTGAAACTAATCTTCTTGCCACTGTAAACAATGTGTGCATTTTTCTTTATAGAAGTGATTCCAACAGCTTGACAGCCAGTGTGCATTGAAATCTACTGTTATCTTAATTTAAATATGCATATGGTGCGACCATGATTTGTCAGTTCAGAAGCAAACTAATCTCAACTAGCCTGCTCCAGAGTTTGTGCATTCATTGGCAGCATTCAAAGGCTAACCATGCTCAAAGATTGCATAAATTTAATTACTTAATTTGTCAATGTCAGTAGTCAGACACTGGTTGGATTTCATAGAGCTCTAGCACAGGACTGGAGGCCATGCTTCACACGTGACTGCATATTTAAATTTTCTTCAGCCTTTGAATATTTCAGTGCTCAGTAATGTAACATTGTAGCACTATTTGGGAATAACCAAGTCACCCTTATTGAGATCCTACTGTTTTTGAGAAGTAACTGCATGTTGTTTCCTGGATGATCCTTGACTGTTTTTTTTTTTTTTTTTTTAATGTTATATGAAAGTCGTTCATGTATCCATTTATTGTACTGAGCAGTTCAACTGCTCACTGTTTTTCAGAGAAAAAAAAAATCTTCCTAGTCCTGCACATTCTTTGGTTTTCCAACATCTTCCAGCAGTGACTGTATGATTTTGTGATCCATCTGTTCACTCTGAGGACAATTGAGGGACTCATACACAACCATTACAACAGATGAAAACATTTACTAATGCTCAAAGTGTAAGTTTTTGAACAGGATGTGTACATTTTTCTTTTTTGTTTAAAGATCATAATTTTGCATTTATTGCCCTTTATAAGCTGCATGAAATACTTACAGTCCGTTTCCCAGAAGAATAAATAAGTACAATTTACCCTGATCATCCAATTCAAAATTTAACACCCCTCTTAACCATCATGTTGCCACAACCGTAGATATTTATAGGTAGATGCCCTATTAACTATTAGTTTCTATGGGCCGCTATACATGAGTCATCCACCATCTTGGAATGGTCACAGCAGGTCTGTGAACACTCGAGAGCTATGTGTCTGTAACCATGGTTATACACATGAATATCTATACCTGCGATAGACTTCAGCAGATGATTTTGCTAAACTAACAATACGACACGATGAAGCTGTTAGCTAACACAACATTTAAAAAGTTAGTTTAAAAAGCTGTTATATTGAAATATTAAAAACACAAACCAACACATTACCACCCTGTGAAATCGATATTGTTACCAAATTTCTTCAGGAATTTAAATTTCGGCTTTTTTTTACAACTAGAGGCTGTGCAATGTTCTTGTATCTCATTGATTGACAAAACTCTTTTCAAAATTTTTATTGTGAGCGACAACACTTTAACTGTTCCAAGATGGCAGATGCATCAACTTGTCTGAAGCGATCAAATGTGGCATTTACATATCTATGGCCACAACTGTATGTAATATACTTTTATACTTATGACATCTCTACTATCATGGTATTAGTAACTTGTCTATTGTAAGTGCATTGGCTTGTTTTGGATATACTATGTCATAAAGTTGATATCACAGGTGCAGTGAATGTGTATGTGGGCTATATTATTTTATAAAAATGCATGAATTCACAATTTAAATATCTGGTGAAAAAATAGGGTGAATTCAGGTAAACTGGGCCATATTTGGTCATCTACCTATTATCAAGCAGGTACTATAGGCATACTGCTGTACAACTGTATAATTTAACACTGTATCCACATACTATATCTCTCCGATAAGAGAGATATAGTATACAAATACTGGGGAAAAATGAAAATGTTAACAAAATAATATCCACAATATAATCAAACAAACAAACAATACAAAAAAGATCAAGCAGAAAATGCAAAAATATATATTTAAATTTATTTTAACTGATAGTTAACATAAAATGAAGTTGACCTGCTCTGACCTGTGACATTCTACAATCAAATTGTTAAAGAATTTAGATAATTTAATGTACATTTATTAAGTATGCATCTTTTATGAGCTCATAGTAATTGAGATACATGTATTCTTACTTTTAATGAATATTTGTCACATTGCAGAACTATTTATCATGAATTAGAAATGGCAAAAAGGACAGTGATTTATGTAAGATATACTGTATGTTTATATTTTCATATAAATTTTAACATCTTGATGTTAATTAACATCCATGTACATGCTAAAGCATAAACTACTCAACTACACGGTTCAGTTTGAGCTAGTGTTCAACGTTTGTGATAATCTGTGTAAATCATGGGGAGATCAGAGTATGGCTGTTATTTCTTGCTAATCCTTCCCACACAGAAGACAGATGTCGAAGTGGTAATTAACAAATCCATCGGCACAGTTCTCGAAATCTTATGAGCAGGACGGTGGAGCATTTTGACCGTGGCCCAGTGTGATGTGTTAAGTCATGTCGCCAGAATCTCGAAAAATAATGAGTGTTGAAAGAACATGCAAAATAGAATTTCAGGGGTTAATAACTGCCACAGAATGACTTCAGTCTCCTGTTTGTAATTACCATAATAAGATGAAGCATGCCTACCACACATTTGCAAACAAAGCTCTTTGCAGGAGCAAAAATGCTATAAAAAAGGGCAGCTATGCTTGAAGGAAGCAGAGATAAGAGTGTTGTCCACTCTTGACCTACAAGACAATATCATTTGTCATGCAGTGTCATGCAACGTTAAAAAACCTTATTTAGACTTAAACTAGAAGGCAGGGCAAACCCTCACTTGTGCAGTGCCAGGGTACATTTCACATGCAGATATTCATGTGTGTGCATCGAATGCAGAAGAAATGAAATAAACAACTGGCCAGGAGCTCAGCGGGGGCATGAAGATGGTGTCCGCTGGGAGAGGTGGCCCTAATCATTGTAAAGCATTTCCTCTCACACACAACGCTGGGCCGGTAATCTAATGCACGCATTATTCAGCCTGCATCTATTAAAAGAAAGCTGTGCGAGATTTATCGCCCAGGTTTAACTGTATGGTAAAATAGCGCATTAGGCAGATGATATCATGGTGTATGAAATGATTATGCATGCTTGCAGAAAAGTGGAAGAGGCCAGCTTAATTAAATGCAAGGTCTTGGTTATACATCACTGGCTCTCTGCTCAGCCCTTTTAACCAAAATGGCTGTTATTTTTAAAAGCAAAGAGCTGAGAGGAAGCTTTTCCACTTTGCCTGTTCTACATACCCTTCTGTTTTGTAAAGGGGGTGGAGGACAGGGGGTGTGGTGGGCCAAAATTTAGCTTCCATTTTCTGCTCTACTGCTCACACACATGCCAAGCAAGGCAATTATATTTCAGTCAGTATAAGTCTAAGTTTTGCAGATCTGTCAATCTGTCTAAACGGACAAATGGGAATTGTAATTGCATCACCTTGGGAAAATACCCTTTACTCAAAAAATGGAACAAAGTAAGTGGTTTGACAGTTGAAAAGCTAGTTTATTTTCCTAGGTCTAAAGAAATTATTCATCCAACAAATGGAAATTTTGTCAGCATTTACTCATTCTTCCAAACTTTTTTAGTTTCTCGCCTCAGCACATAAGAAGACTAATTAGGCAGAATATTCAGCCTGCACTTTTCCATACAAAGAAAGTGCATTTAAACCTGGGTTGAACTCTAAAACATAATAAAAAAAATAAATAAATAAAAAAAACGTAAATGAATGACAAAACCTAACAAAACCTAAAAGTAGCAGTTTTCCAAGCCTTATTAAGCCATACAATAGTAAAATGTCATTTGTCCATCTGTGCCCGTAAATATTGCATTTTTATTCATTTATTTAATTTTTGAATAAACTCAAGCCTTTGTTGACAGAAGAAGCAAAGGTCTGTGTAGATTCAATCTGCTGTGGATTTATACTGAGTATCTCTGCTAGCCACTTCATTTCAGCCTGCAGTCATAGAATCACGCAGTGCAGCTAGTCTATTGTGTCCCACTCTCTCTTAGCCTGGCATAATTGAGTTAAATTTTGAGGCATGCCAAAGTGGAGTCTTGCAGCCTCTGAATAATGCAACGATACTGCTCCTTTGGCATGTAGAAGAAATCTGGCAGTGTTTGAACAAATACAAAGACTGCAGACCCCCCATCCCTCCTCACTCCTTATGTAATCACAAACAAGTAAAGATGGTGAGTTTGCATGCTTTTCTAATCCCATTAAACTCACAGTAAACTTGGGAGCATGGGAGTCCTGACCCTTTTGAAAACTTCTTTCATTTATTTAAGGATGCAGTAGATAGGTTTTTCCAGGCAATTTGCATTCTGGGATTACCTGCCTGCCTGATCTCCGCTAGCAGGTTCAAACCCAATTTAGGCAGAACAAAGACTGCAAACTTCAGGCTCTGTGAATGCACTTTGCTCACATGGAAATTATATTTAAACTAATATTCTTCAATGCAGATATGTCAGGGTTTTATTCTAGAACGTATAATGCAGGGCCATCTCTTGGCTCCCAACAGAAAGGGAGCAGTCTTGAATTCTAAGAAAATGTATGCAATCCCAGACTAATGTGCAGAGACAACTACAGTATAAGTGAGCCCAATGGAAGACCAATGAAAGTTAGGGGGCAGGGTGGAAGGAGTGTTCTGTGAGTGTTAGGGAAACCTTGGAAATCCATTATTCATATAAATGGGTCATGGTAGATCAGGGCTGGGTGGTAATATGGTATACTGTATAGGCTACATGTGGCAGTGGAAATATGTCAGATGGTAAAGATTTTCTATTTAGGCCATTTATATTGTGATAGATATAGCTGTTATTGCTTATATAGGTCTCTTGAAGCATCTTGGAGACGTTACCACGGTTCTTCTGGATTTAGTCTGTCTCAGTTTGTTCTGTTTCTTCATGTCATTCCAGACAGACTGGATGATGGTGAGATCAGATCTCTGTGTGGAGCACTGGCTGTTGTCAGACTCCTTGTGCAAACAAAAATCTTACTGGATTATTACAATTAATGGCAAAAATAATGTTTGTAAATGTAAACTGTTATTTCCTACTGACACGCTACAGCAAAAGATAGAAATAACTGACTTAATACCATTTTTTGTTGTTGAAAATACTAGTGGCCTAAGACTTTTGCACAGTAGTGTGTGTGTGTGTGTGTGTGTGTGTGTATATATATATATATATATATATATATATATAGTAACGCTAGCTTTTAACTATATATTAACACTAGCTTTTCTAATCTTTTTGTATTCTATTTGTTTTCTTTTTATTTATTATACAATTAACAAAAGCATAAAAGGCCTCCAACACTAGCTTGCTCTATTATTTTTCTATTCTATTTGTTTTCTTTTTATTTATTATATTGTAAAAAAAAAAAAAAAACTTGCTACGTGTACTGCATTAAGCTTAATGAGACTTGTTATAGCACTTGCATATCATTGATCTTTTGTTGATTTTGATTGCTTCCATTGTCCTCATTTGTAAGTCGCTTTGGATAAAAGTGTCTGCTAAATGACTAAATATAAATGTAAATATATTTACTTAGTTATTTATGTATTTATTTATTTGCTTGTTTGTTTGTTTTCTATGACATTGCAAATAAAAAGAGAAAATAATAAGATGAAAAACCTATGTTTAATTCATGGAATTTCCTAAAAATACACATCAACACATGTTTATGTTTTATGTACTTTCCTTGACTTCCGGTAACTATATTCACCTGGCATAAAACTACTCATATCATGTACATGGCATGAGTATAAACTGCAATCATGGTCATACCACCCAATTAGCAACTCAAATTTGGGAAAACTTGCAGATTTATGGTCACCTTCTATACATTATAAAAATGGGTGTAATGGCTTTTTAGTTTTAATTGGTTCAAACTGCTGTTGCCAAAAAATTCACCTTTTTAAGGAAGCATGAATGCTAACAAAGGAAAAAAAGGGAAAGGGTTAATTTGATAATCCACTGTGCATTCATTTATAATCTTGCCAATATTTAGTGAACTGTTTGGGTAAAGGTTTAATTTACCCTCAATTTTAAGCACCATCCATTTGGAAAAAAAAAAGTGAATCACTGAAGCCAAGACACTGATTACAGCCATTGGTTTAATTTTAACAGTGTGAGAAACGAGAGCAAAATTCACTGCTCAGCATGGCCTAATTCTACTGCAGACGCCTTTAGTCAAAGATATTAACAAAGGGATTCTATTAAGAAAGTGGCAGTGCCAGTTGGGCAGCCTTCTCCTTTTGGCACCACATGCAATCCACTCCTCGACGTTTCAATCTCTTCATAATGATTTATCAGCCACCACAAACAGTTCGCATTTCAATGTTGCAAACAAGCCCGGGTCTAATGTGCTTAGTTCAGTAGCTTAAACGGTCACGATAATTGCCATCACAGAAATCACCTGCTGTCGAAAGACTGGAATACTGAGTGCAGTAGAAAGGAAAATGGCCGCCAAGGCCCAATTATTATCTTCCCTTTCATTTACAGACCCAGCGGCAGACTTCTGTCTCCACTGAGATGGTTTCCTACTTTGGCGGTGTCACTTGTGCCTCTATTTTATGGCTTGCCTTGAGAACAGACTCATGTGCTTTGCATATTGATGAAAACGAGACAGGTTTGGTTGAGTCAGAGGAGAGAATGTGCACATTTGATCCTTCAGGCGATAAAGTCCTTTTTTTGTGCAGTTCTTCCAACTTCATGTGGCACTTTACACTGTTGATTGTTCCAGAAACTGTTGCTGTTCTGCATTTTTTTATTGAGCTTGTTACGTTTTCCTCACAGTTGAGGCAAGTGAGCCTCAAAAACTGTCAAGAACATTTCCAGGTCATATTTCACACCAAAATCAAAAGACTATACGAATGTATAACATGTATAATTACATGTGTATTATGTAATTGTGTATTGTGTGTGAATAACTGAATTATCCACATTACCAATTTACCCCAATTGTACTTCTTTATTCTCATTGATGATTGTCATTAGATTGCCATTATTACAACTGTTTTTACCCTTATTACAGTAAAAAATTACAGGTGATCCTAGTTTTTTTTTTTTTGAATTATAATAAATTAAACGCAGTGCAAATACAACATTATGTATTGTAAATACTATACAGTTTAAATCAAATGCAATGTTTGAACTAGTAACAAGTGTATAAATGCTTCTCTTACCAAAATCTTGATCTTTAGGTGGGAAATGTTACCTGGACCGTTTTTTGTCTTTGTTTTGTTTATCTGTGCAGTTTCAGTATTGCTATAGGTTCCTGCTAGCAAAAGGGCACTAATGAATACTTTTTTTCACCGCTGAAAACAACATTATGATAGTCATGCTACATGTTCAGCACATGACTGTGCTCTGACCATAAGCCATGCTGGAATGGATTTGGGCCATTAGAGTTTTTCTCTTGACAAGAATTGATATTTCCAGCCCAGTACCTCTGGCTCCACAAACCTTTGATGTGGCAGACTGCAGCGTCCCTACAGATGCCTCTGCCTAGGTCCCTTCACCGGGGCACCTCTGATCCTCCAGCTTTGGTTGCCACCTCCCTGGCTGTGATAAAGGCTTGGCTTGAATCTCCCAGGATGCACCTGGCCTTGTGTTGATAATGGCCCAAGCAGGATTTCCCAGCATGCAGCATGATCACAGCCGGAAAAGGGGGCGGGCAGGGCTGAGTAAACACATCTGGTCTGTCTGGCCAGGACGCAGCCTTGATGTGTCCCATAAACTCTGTCCCCTTCTTTAAAGGATGGGTCTCGGCTAACCCCCCATGTGTGGCTCCAAAATTAGATCGGGATGATTGATTACACGCTCTTTTGAGTCCAACCAGGAGGAGAGAGGCAAGACTTATCAAATCCTTCAAGCCCATCCTTCGAACTGTCATGGATGTTTCATCAAAGTCATTCGCTGGGCCCCTTGATCTGTTTCATCAACTGAGCACTCCAATGCTGCTGCAGAAACAATATTGCAGGAGTTACCTCTCATCGATTCCCTTTCAAAGTCCTCAACCAGTCTTTATTCTCCAATAGTGCTGTGACTTTAACAACCTCATGTAGATCTGGTAGTGAGAATGATCCAGAGATTTTAGATGGGCCACCGCTGTCCAGTATTTACAGAGTTTATCATGTTTACTGTGTTAAAAAAAGATAAATTATCTTAAATGTGAAACTATCAATGAGTAGATGTACACTGTGCTTTTCAAGAGTGGGGAAGCATGGATGTCACACGTCAACAACAAAATATAGTCACTCAGTTTTGCACCTAAAAGCTGCCCCTTAAATTGCCATTAAGCTGTGAAATTACAAAAATAATTAGCCAAATGCATGTCTACACTGTTTATAAATGTCAATACCCAACAAACAAGATTTTTAATGTTAGACTAAATGCTTTTAAATAGGCCACATTAATTGTATGCATCTCCAAGCACTTTGTGTATTGTTTTGAAATTACAAACATGGTTAGGCATGTATCATTGTTTCACTTATTAGCTGTTTGTTACAAAGTCCCAATTGAAGTTTGCCTAGACATCATATGAAGTTATATAAAGGCCTGATTTCTTGAAAATATGACTTCTTCAGAATGAGTACCAGGACTAACAGTTCTTACAATGAAAACATTTGTGGATTTGTGCCTGTGCT
Organism: Tor tambroides; assembly: GCA_021397915.2. Classification (NCBI taxonomy): domain Eukaryota; kingdom Metazoa; phylum Chordata; class Actinopteri; order Cypriniformes; family Cyprinidae; genus Tor; species Tor tambroides. The sequence continues at coordinate 17,337 of JAFVLL020015540.1, forward strand.
GCTTTAATAGTTTATCTGAAACTGCCATAAATTGGTTCTATGAAAACTTGTATGTTTCCCTGAACTGATTCTCAGTTGGTTTTACTAAGCTCATGACTCATCTACTCTTTCACCCTGGGAGGATGTAGCCAAAGGGATCATTATTTTATACCATGCTGGCATCCCATTTCCCAGACATAAAATGCACTTCATGGCATTAGGAGAGTAGTTACACTAGTTACACTTTGACTTCCACTGTTTATATGACATATGACATGTTTAGATGTTAAATACCGCTGCGATTAAATGACCATTTTGGACCATTTCCTGTTCTTGAATGTGTTAGTCCAGTAAACCTGAGTTGTAAATCCAATGGTAATCTACTGACCAGAGGCGCTTGGAGTGCTTCAGATTCTCCATAGCACAAATGAGGTCTGATATTTTGCCTCCTGCACACTTCAAAGAAAAATACAACAAATGTCCTGACGCTTCTGGCCATGAGTAACGGCAGTTTGGTCCCATTATTTTCCTTGTCTGCGAATTAGGAACCGCAAACAAGCTCAGATGTGGGCCGCCTATAAGCAAAATTCCCTCTTGGAATGTGTTTGTGTGTGTGAATGAATTTTGTTCTCCAGGGCCCATAGGGCCTCACGTCTGTGAGAGGATGTCTTATCAGAGGCACTCCAGCGAGGGCCTGACAACTTAAACTGAGGGCCACATGTTTATTGAGTAATTGAAACTGAGCAATGCGGGTATGAATTCAGCGTGCCTGTCAATCAGTCAGCTCAGGGGATGGAGTCGCTGACAGCCTGTGGCCTGACTAATGTCATACCGAAATTACAAAATCAACAGCATGTTATCCACTGCATATAAACAACATGGCATGCACTTCTTTGCAATAAAGCAGCCAGCATTCTTTTCTTGTTTCTCTTTGACTCCATTATCATCCTACCCACATTCTGTACAGATTCAAGGACAGTTTTACCTCATTTTACCTTTTAAGTCTTCTTGTAGCTTGAAGTTTTTATGCACTTTAATATATATTTATAGGTTTTACCATTTATAGGTAAATTCAGTCCATTGTGGAATCTGTGCCTGTAGAACTTCACCGAATGCTCTGTAGATTTCCATAAAATTGGAATGCCAATCATTTGCAATTTTACACATCCTTGTCCCTCACGTTTATTTATTAACATATAGTCAAATTATAAACTTGCATCCTTACTTACTTACTTGCAGTATCTCTGCTGGGTTTCTAAAACTTTGGTAAAAGTGTTCTGGTCATAACATAGAAATGTTCAAGAATCAAGTAAAAATAAGTATATTAATTGACAAGAGGAGCTGTAAGTATGTTACTACCTCAGGTTGTAATTTCAGCTGGATACTGCAGTGAATATGTATAGATACTCTATATTTCTGGAGTTTTGCAAAAATGTAGGTAGAGAGAAGACGGTGTTGGAAAGTGTACACACATCACATCAATTTTATATATACTTTCAGGCAGTTTCAGCTACTAATTGCTTTCAGCTCTGTTTAAAAAATGACATTTTAAAGTCCCTCTGCAGTTATTAATTCATTAATACCTATCTTTTATAATCAAAAATAAATATTTAAACATTTTTACAAGTTAAAATAACTTATTGATACCTTAAAGTTGGCTTGAATATATCTCTGCACCCTTACCTGATTTAGTATGCAAATATGCAAATTAGTCCCCGCCTCCATTCAATAATACATGCTCAGACTACCTGCTCCACTTTCACTTGGTTAACTGAAATGCTATAAAAGGACAAGTGGCAATAATAGAATAATTCAGCCATATGTATTTGAACCATAAAATCATTCTGAAGAAGAGGAAGAGCAAATTATAAAAGGTCGTCTACATGTCAGTGTATCAAAATGGTAATGCATTTTATGTATCGCTCTCTACAATGTTGCATACATAACAGTAATTGATATCAATTAGCCTGTGGCTTGACTATGCTATCAGACAGCTAATAATGTGATGCTAATGTAACATAAATCATGTACCCATTCACCATCTCACACTACTACCTTCTAAACATCTTTAGGTTTGCTAATAAAATGAAAAGCCTCACCCTGCAAGTTGATAGGACTAGTTACATGTTCGGTAACACTTTAGTTTAGGGACCAGTTCTTGCCATTAACTAAATCTAGTTTGAGCGACGAATGGAGCTCAAGCATAGTTCAGGCAGATCACGGCGTGCCTGCTGCATCAACTGACGCTCAGCTGATCGTAATTCCTCCCACTACAATTAATAAGATATTGAAGTTCATCCATACTCACACTTGCCATAGTCTGTCGCACAGACATGCACTTACCCTTCTCCATCCCTAACTCCTCTTTATGCAGATACATGATCACTTAACTGCTTGCCACAGAGATGTATCATCTGTCCAGCTCATTGCCAAATTTTCCAAATTTATTCACAGTACTATTACTCTACTTGGAATATACAACTGTTGCATGTAAAACATCTGGCAATTGCTTAAGCTTCAGGGGGGTTCAAACTTCAGCGAGGTTTGTCTGTGGATAGCTCAGAACTGAACCCTTCAGAGTGAAGCCTGCCGCCAAATATAAAGTTCAGAACCTCTACAATATTCTGACTCGAACAGAGTGGTCCTGACTGAACAATTAACTATGACTTTTGCCACAATAAACATATACAGTAATGTTCTGCTTATTAATAGTTAGTGAGGTAGCTATTAAGTTTAGGTATGGGGTCGGATTAAGGAATCCAAAATATAGTCATGCAGAAGAAGGCGTTAATATGTGCTTTATATGCATTAACAAACAGCCAATATGCTAGTAATATGTGTGCTAATAAGCAACTAGTTATTAGTGAGAATTGGTCCCTAAACTAGAGTGTTACCACATGTTTGTGATGGTAGAAAATGGACAGGCTGCATTTTTGTACACTGCAGTTTTAAGGAGAAAATGCTTAGTTATGGTGTTAACTGAGGCATTTGCAAATAGTTTGCCTTTAAACATGTGTTTTTTTCAAGCAACGTATAAATTGTAAATATTTAATTGTAATATACAGTAGCAGTTGTTTTACCAGTACACAAATTGTATTTGACAGGCTTTTAAAAGTGTGAAATGGAATGGACATGACATCACTCTCTGCACCTCTAGAGTGATTATTCACAAGACATTTATAGCCTAGATGATCATCTCAAAAAAACCCTGTAGGTGGAACTGAATCACATACTGGCAGGTCCTATGCCAGTCAAGCCACTGACATTAAAAATCAATTGGAATGCCAACATATTTATTTCCTAGTATTATCCGCTTTGGATTAATCTTACACCACCATTAATCAAACATATATTTTGATGTATTTGCGCTCATATTTATCCTCTTGCTGTATGTTGCTGTATTCATGCCTTTCTTGAGGTAAACAATATTTTCAATAATGCAGAGACAAAAGCACCATCTGTAGAGAAGATAAGAGCATCTTATCATGCATATCAATGCATTTTCTTGTTTTTCTGCATTCAGATACTCTGATTTAGTCTGCATAGTGATATTGTAGCTCTTTGTCCTCAATAAATGCACCCTCATTGCACTGTCCCTTTATTCTGTGCAGTGTTAACAGTATAGAGTGAGTATGGATTTCCTCTTATTTGCCTGCCTCAGTGTTTTTGTCCAGGGTTGTTGACATGCACTGAATTTCAGTCCTGGATTGGCCTTGATAACACTAGCATGATTACACAACCTTTGCTTTATGGGACATTGTACAGTATGTGCATTACAATCACCAACTACTCAAACTATATGCCTTAAAATACTTCTTAGATTTTAATGCCATTTACGCACATAATATAGCAGTTTTCAGCAGACATGAGATAAGAGTTAATGTATCTCTCTATAGGCTTTCTTCCGTGATTTCACGTGTCTAAGAAAATGTTTAAAAAACCTATAAAAATCATTCTCAATCTTACTCTAAAACATTGTAAATCTGAAGACTTTTGCTTTTGAGTGCAGTCCATATGAAAGTGATTTATATTATACTGTATGTAGGCCTAATAAAAATATAATTTGCTTATTAATTCACATGCATTATTTTATATACACACTGGTGGTTAAAAGTTTGAAATAATTAAGGCTTTTTATTTATTAATTTGAAAGAAGATTGGATTTATTTGATCAAAAATACAGTAACAATAATATTATGAACACTTAAAAATAGTGGTTTTTCTATTTAGGATATTTTAAAATGTAATTTATTGCTGTGATCAAAACTGGATTTTCAACATCATTACTCCAGTCTTCAGTGTCCCTTCAGAAATCATTTTAATGTTGCTTAATTTGCTGCCTAATTATTATCAGTTATTATTTTTGATCAATTATTAATAATGGTTTTATTATTGGTATAATGGTTCTCAGTTAAAGAACAGCATTTATTTGAAATGTACTTCATAATAAGTATAAATATCTTTACCATCACTTAAATCAATTTAATGCAAGCTTGTTGAAGAAAAATATTAATTTACATTTTTTAATCTTACCCAAGGCTGAATTGTATCACATTTTCCACAAAAATATGAAGCAGCACAACTGTTTTCAACATTGATAATAATCACAAATGTTTCCTGAGCAGCAAATCAGCATATAAGAATGGTTTCTGAAGGATGTGACACTGAAGACTGGAGTAATGATGCTGAAAATTCAGCTTTGATCAGAGCAATAAATCATATTTTACTATACATTCGCATAAAAGATGTAAGTATATTTCACAGTACTGTTTACTATATTTTTCATCATCAAAATACTCTTTTAAACAACTGGAGCTATATTCCATAAAATGTTAGATGTCAAGCTCCTGCAAAAGGACAAATTCTGTATATAGAAAGGCAGCATAAAAACAGTCTGCATTCTGCACTACTCAAGTCTTCTAGACGATACCGGAGCATTGTGTCATATGGACTGATAATATAGGTATTTAACTTTAGTAATATTAAACTGGCCCTCATAAAAATTCTTTTTTTTTTTTTACTATTTGCCATATACACCAGGAAAGACAAATTATAATGTAAAGAAGTATGCCAGTCATTTATGGTGTGGTGTGGTGTGGTGTGTTGTGTTGCGGACCGGGTTTAGTGGGCCGCTCTGTGCCAAAAAGTCCAGGGCCACTTTTTGGCCCCAGTCCAACCCTGGCGCTGTAAAAACAGAAAAGTGGGGCGATACAAACAGTGAACTTTCCAAGTCATGTTGTACTAAATATAATCATTTTTGAACCAGGAAAGGAACTAATTGTTGTAATATTAATTGCACATATATTAGTTAGATTTCTGTGAGTGTGTGTGTGTGTCTAAAATGTCTATGTTAGTGGGTAATTAAATTATGAAATGGAAAATTTGTAAACATATGACAAATTCACAGGTGTGCCATTAGCAATTAATTGTAATTTGAATGCATCTACCGTGGGTTAAAAATATTAAAACCAATAAATATTCTGGGACTCTGCTAGTGAGAGAACAGATCAAGCAGAACTTTTTTTTCTTTAATTAGACACACAGAGCTCACTGCATTGCTAATGAATGTTGCTTTGGTTTAGGTGAAATAGGGACATTCTGTATCTGAAGCAGGAAATTCAGTTATGAACTAATCTTCAGACTGTAAAAATTCAAATCTAAATGTATTTGCACTTACATTGTGCAATGCATTGAATTAAATGCTTCAAAGCTGAAGAATGGCGCAATAATAAGGCCACAAAAGAAAAAAGTAAAAAAAAAAAATATATATATATATATATATATATATATATATATATATATATATATATATATATACAACATGCAATGTTTGAAACTTACAGTTGAGCAGGAATTAAGATATGTAACAGAAACTGTTTTTTTTTTTTTTGGCTTATGTTACTTATTTATTTTTGTCTTTATGTCTTATAATCAATTTATTAGTTCTGATGTAGTCTACTTTAATTGCGTTAACATGTTTTTTCTCTCACTACAAAATATCTTGTTCTTTTTTCAGATGACTATGGTAGAACAATTGTACATGGCTTTCTGTCATTTTTGTGTTTGCTTTGCTTTTCTGTCTAATTTAGAAGAAATGATAAACAGCTCTTCTCTAACTAACTTCTTATTGCTCAAAGCACAAAGCAATTTGAAATAATCTAAGTAGACACACACACACACACACACACACACACACACACACACACACACACACACACACAAACAATGTTTGTAAAATAATAGCAGAGCTGAATTCCTGTTAATTTTAAGAACTCAAATTTATTTGGGGATGTTTTGATAATGATGATATAGTCAAAAGCCCCAGGCACAACTTCCCCATGAATGTTCCTTATTAAAAAATCAAACAATTCTATAATATTTTTTATGATACTTGAATGTTTTCTTCGATCTGATAGTTTTGGTCTGTGATGTAAAGTATATCACCTGCGTGTTTGATGCAGATTTGAAGAGTTTGTCTTTCATCAGAGCTGATTGAACAACGTCAGTCTTTGTCTATTTTTAAGCCAGGCAATTCGGTCTTTATACAGAAGTTATTTGAGCAGTTAATGAGCTGTCGACAGACTGAGCGTTTAAGAGGCTAATGAATATTCATCAGGCAGTGTGCAGAAGCGTGGAACACAAACACTGATTCACTCATGTATGACAGCATAAAAACTGGTGACAAATGGGATGAGAACAGGTGAGATCTTTGTCTCTCCAGTGAAATGGAAATGATGGATGCGACCAGAGAGGTGTGCGGTAAAAATACTTGGGGGGTTTGTTCTATTGGGAGTTATGTGCCTCGCAAGACTCTTAACCTGCTAAATGGTTTAGCAGACTGCAAGATTTTCAGTGAGATTTAATTAGAAAGAATTATTTATTTTTATCATTGTTGCTTTTCCCTTTCTTCTGTTAATTAGAAAACAGCCGATTACATGTGCAGTACTGAGTCCTTAGTCCTTATTATTTGAAATACAGTAGCCTATGTATGAAATGTAATATAATACTTATAAAAGCAGCTATATGCTTAATTTGTATTATCATGAAGTGAAAACCACTGGCGTGGCACCTGCAAACTGCTTTAGAACTGGTGCTGCTTAAAGCAGATTAAAAAATTGAGTTGCATAATTGAACTGTATAAACATATGGGAATAAATCTGCAGAAAGTGGTGTTGCAGGAAGAATAACGTAATATCTTGATTGAATATGTTCAGTAGAGGACTTTCTCTGGCTTATAAGAAAACATAGACACAATAAAAGCTTACAAAGCAGCTAGCTGTTTTCATTTAAGTCAGAGCTATGCCCTTATTTTCATAGTTAAGCTTAGTTTGGAAACTGAGTGGTTTTATAGACTATTCTGTTGTGTTGGTGGTTCTGGCAGATGCAGCAATTACCTTCCCTTGTAGTATGTCACAGGCACACATTATTGTTGAAAAATAGTGCTGAATAGCGCTTGTTGGGGTGCTCTAGTCCATTGTTGTTGATCAGAATTGAGTGATAATCATCTTCTAGACTCCATGATTTTTCAGTTTAACCGATCACGTAAGCCTATTTTATGACTTCAGCATCACTCTTATGTCATCGTTGGTGTGATAATCTTAAAAGTGTCAAGGCACAGTGAAAAATGTGTGCTCCTAAATAAAAACAGCATGGTGGAACATCAGCCAAACAACAAACCTGATACAGCTGTGAGAGAAGTGGATACCAAGAAAAAAAAAGTTCCTTGTGGAACTTTTGTTTTGTTTTGTTTTGTTAACCACACAACATAAAGTAAATTATTTTTGCAGTTGTCAGATTGGTATTATATATAGTTTTGATTTCAGTGGTTAGAGTATGAATCATTATACTAAAAATTTAAGAGTTTTCTCTGAAAAATAAATCTTAATGCTACACTAAACTATGACATTCTATTGAACTTTCTTGCTTTTATGAAACATTTAATTTTAAAAGACAGCAAAAGCCATTAAACCCTCCTTTTGCTGTTTGGGAAGGACTTCCACTTGACGAAGCACATGGATGAAGGGATTTGCTCCCATTCAGACACAGTCACTTCAAGGTTATGCACTAAAAACTGCTGCACAACAGAATCTAACAGAACTGGCTCCTCCCTTGTTTTTATATCAGTATTAAGTAAATACTAAATATGTATACATTTATAAATAATAATGCACGATAATAATAATAATAATAATAAAAATGATAAATATGTTATCCATATCCAGTTCCAATGCCACACAATGTTGCTCCTAGGCAACAAACATATTTGCGCAATTGCTTTTAACATAGTGTAGATATAAATTATGTTTACTCTTATAGACTCTAAATGTTTTAAAATTTATGTTGCAGAAGTGTACTCATTAACCAACGTGAATCATATATCTGATGGATGAAAAATCAATAAAACATGCTTTTCTGAGGGCAGTTCTCCAAAGCAAAAATGTGCATCCAGCCCACAGTGCCCCATGCCAGAAAAAGGTTTTTAAAAGTGCCAGCTTTGTGAATAAACAACATCTTAAATTCAGCTCTCATCTTTGTGGTCATCTCAGACCCTTTGACCACCCTCAAGTAGTTCCCAAAGGCACGCTTGTGCTGAAACAGCAGGAGCGTGTCAATATAAGTGACAGGTGCTCTTTGAGTAACGCGACCAAGGACTGTTCATTGGCAATGTGTATGTCATCATCATCCTTAAGGTGATGCACCTGCTCTGCTTGCCTCATGCAGTCACTCCTGGACAGCTCTCCTTTAATTGCCATCCAGCTGATTGATGGATCACAATGGGAGTGTGTTACAGGCACTGCAGAGAAATTAAAAATGGACACCCCCATTGTAAACACTGGCGAATGCTGATAATTGGCTCTAAATTAGCTGCGCAGACAGCAGCATTGACAACACTGCAATTCTGATGCATCAGTCTTGTTAAAAAAATGGCCCATAATGCAACACTACCAACTCACTAAAGATTGTCTTCATTTTCACTGTAAATTTCACAAATTTCCTAGGCTGGGTTTTCCATTAATGTTGCAAGTCACACCCTTAAGATCATAACAAAATGATATTCTGCATTCCAATTATATTATGCCTTAAAAGTATGCACTCTTTTTTGTGAAGAAAACTTGCACATTTGAGTATGTAGCAGAAGTGTAGGTATGTTTTGGGATATACTGACACATCATAATTGTTTTTAACGGATCACACCGACTCATTATAACTCATCACAGTTAATATCCTCATATACATAATGCACATTTCAGTTCATTTAATTTACACTACAATTCTTCTTAGCGTATTGGAGAGAACAGAAGTAGCATGTTGAACTCTCCTCATGTTTTTTTTTATTTTTTTTTATGCAAATGCATTTGAGTTACTGGCCAAACTTATCCTTTTAAAAGTTCGCAATGTTGTTTCAGATGTAATAAATGTCTTGGGACACACTAATTCTAATTTAGAATACTATTTAGGGTGGATACTATGCAAATTTAGATGCAGCAATAGGCTGTTATTTTGTGACTGAGCAATGCCTGTTTTCCAAACCAAAGATGTTCATTATTTAAAGTTAATTGCATTGTTGCATCATGCTGTCAGATCCAACGTTGCTGATTTATTTATTTTCATTTGTAAAATAGAGTCACATATTTCTTGTGAAAATAATATTATTAATAATAAATATCTACAATTTGTTAGGCCTACATAAATTTTTATCATATTGTCATGTAAATTCATGCTTGCAGAGATGAAGACAAATTTTATAAGACGTTTTTCACTATGTTATTTATTCATTCATCTGCAGTTATCAAAATGCATTAATATTAAGTGTTCCTTCATCTTTTAGGGGAAAAGAAGCAAGGAGAAAGAATTGTCAGTGGTCAGAGACACTGGTTAATATATTAACTTTTTTTATGTACTACTTCATAGTGATTGTTTTGGGAAACATGGCAAGTAATATTTTTGCATGTCTAACATTCTACTCAATACTTCGAAAAACACAGCCCTTGGCTGTTTTGCTTGTAAAATATTTCACACAAAAAGGGTTAATCACCTTTCTTTACTGTATTTTTTTTATTTATTTTTTAATAAAATCACATCCTATGTAGGGTCACAGGAGGACTGGAGCATCTTAAGCATCTCAGCATCTTAAGACAGACAAGGAAGCACCACAGACAGGTGGCCAGTCTACAACAGGGCTAACAGAAACATACAGATACACATTAACACTCACAGTTATGGGCAATTTTAGTCTCATATTCACATAACCTGCATGTCTTTGGGAAAGTAAATGTAACTATATTCTTTTCATTAGCCATCTGTGTAAAAAATATTATACATTTTGGTAACACTTTAGAATAGGGAACACTTATTCACTATTAACTATGACTTTTCCTTCAATAAATTCTTTATTTGTTGCTAGTTAGTAAGGTAGTTGTTAAGTTTAGGTATTGGGTAGTATTAGGGATGTAGAATAAGGTCATGTAGAATAAGGCATAAATATGTGCTTAATTAGTACCAATAAATGGCTAATATTCAAGTAATATGCATCCTAATAAGCAACTAGGTAAGAGACCCTAAAATAAAGCGTTACCTATATTTTTCATTACTCAAAACAGAGCCTAATCTATGTGTTGTTTATAATACATAATAGGCTACAATATCAATGGTAATAATGAAAAAAGGCAAATAAATACGGTATCCTGCTAAATATATCAGTAAGTCTTGGGGGCACACAGTGCACGAACGGCGCATTTCCAATTACCCACTAACATACAGATGCCCTCAAATGACCCTAAAACCACGAAACTTCAAGTTTGATTTCATGGTGTCTTTAAATCCTGCTGTGCACAACATTTCTGAAAAGTTCAGCACACAAAAGGCACAATGAAAGAACTTAAGACTTCAACTCTGACGTCAGACTAAAGAGAACATGCGTTGTGACGCATCCACCGGCGAGCGCTTCTCAAACGCGTCTCTTCAGGCAAGTGGAGGCGATGTATGCATCAGAGCGGAGAGAAAGTGCGCTCGTTAAGAGAACAATCAACCCCCGGTAACTGCACAGACGGAGGCGGAGATACAGACTCAACATATCACCAACACCACATGCGTCGCGTTTGGGACATTTTTTGCATGATCATTCGAATTAATGCGGGAATTACGGCTGTTTGTAAGCTGACAAGGACCAGTCGAAAATACAGAGGACAGTGACAGTTCTAGCGCAGTTCTCCAAGTGCGTAAACCAGAGATTTTGGAGAGGATGACCGCACATCACTCGCCTTAGATCCACGCAACAGCCACAGACCAACTGGAAATCTCTACATTTTTGCAATGGGCGGTGAAAGCTCTAAAACATCAAATATATTATTTTCCTAAAGTTGGCGTCTCTTGAAAAAGAACGGAGTCCTTTCTTCTGAATCTGTGAAATAAAAGCGCAGCAAAGGTGTTGGTTGTTGTATGGCAATAGAATGGAGATGTGGTGTGGATGCTGAAGGCAGTCAGGATGCTGATGCTGAGAGTTGCGTGGGCTCTAGCGGGAGCGGCGATCTGCTGTTTTCTCATCATCCTCATCCACTCTTGCTTCCTACGAGAAGGTAAATGTGTGTGTTAATTAATAACATGCCGCATGTTTTATATGCCTATACTCGGAAATCGCACCTGTAGGTCACTTTAGTCTTTTGCTTGATGATTTAACGGAGGAATATTGCAGGTTTATTTATTTATTTATTTTTATTTATTATTTGACAGTGCGCAATCATGTCCATATTTCCCTTTAATATAGAGAATGCGGGTTGGAGGAGAAATATTAATCATAATCAGCAAAAACACCCCTCTGTTCTGTTTTGTACCCGTACCGAATAAGATTTACCAGATAATATCCGTGCAAAACTGACGTTTTAATGCTTATTTGATTGATGGATTTTTATGAACTCATCTTCAAAAGAGGTAGGATGTGATACATATCGCATAAGATGGAGCTGTTTTATGAGTTAGTGATTTATAGTTATGTTTTTCAATAGATGGCACTACAGTCTATCTAAAGGGTAAAACTGAGGTCAAAAAGTGATTACTGTCTCCCATTAGTTAATCTAAATTTAACTTTCAGCTAGTATATAAAGTTCATTATAAAGTATTCATAATTCCACAGTGTAATACATAATATGATGTTATAACTGTAACCAAAGTTACATTATAATGCAGTATATATTCATGATTACATCTCTAAAAAGTATAGTACATTTAAACATGAAATATAGTGTTTAACATATATGTGGTAATGTATTATATACACTTTAAAGGTAACTATGTAAGAAAAAAAGGAATCTAAAATTGTACTCCATGTGGTAATAATTCAGTTTACATCGAAATATTATGTAACATTATTTAATTCACCTGCTTACAAAAGCTTAAAGCAACAAAACTAATTTTTAACATTCAGACAGCCTTAACAAGCTTCTTAAAGTAACAACTGGAGATTTTCTCTTTCCATAGTGTACCTATGAATATATATAAATGCATTATATTATACAGTATTACAATTACTCACAAGAACAGTCTATGAGATGTAAAATGCAGCAAGAGTAATTTTATCTATACAGGCTTAAAGTAAAGTGTTAACTTATAGTATTTTCTCTAACAATCAGCTAGGTCTATTAAATATGTATTGTTATTTATTATTTATCTTGTGTTATTGCATTTTTTGATATCAATAAAGCGATACAAATCCCAGATTAAAATAAATGCAGTAATGTACTGATTTGCAAACCATGCAGTTGAAGGGGAAACGTGTCAACATGAATGCTGAAAGGTGAGAAATGGGAGCCACACAGACAAGTCAGCTAGATACTGCTGCTTCACCTTTCCACACTGACACAGTAGATATAGGATGTCCTTTTCAAGAGACATCTATCCTGGCTTCTGCGTGTGCCTTAAGGGAAGACAAGAGCGGTTTGTTTATAGATGAGACAGAAGGTCAGCTGGTTTCTCTGCTTAGCTGTGGGGATTGGAGCGTGTTTTCAAGCTGCCCCTGTACTCCCGATGTAAATATAAAGATCAGTCTAACAGGAAAAAATAAATAAATAAATACATTCAAGGTGAAGCGGAAGTTAACAGTGATAACAAAAGGGGGGTAGGGGTGGGGTGTAAAGAAATGCCTTCACAAAGAAAGGTAGAAATACACTGAATGTGTAAACTATGAATAATAAATCAATTTTAAAAAGTTTACATGAGATTTTGAAATTGTTTTCCTTTGGTTTTGCCATCAGTGCATGAACAGACGTGCACACTGCATAATGCTAGTAAAGATATTTATATGCTAAGAGAAATCAGGGTAATAATGTGCCAGTTGTTGTGTGTGTGTGTGTGTGTGTGTTTGTTATGACCATGCAAACTGTAAGGTTATTAAGCATAATTAGTAAGATTGTGCATGTCAACACACATTAATTGACCTGATTCCATATCTGATGACAACAAACTGCTCTTTCAAAGAATTGCTGGTCTTTTGTGAAAAGAAAGGACATGAATATTCTTAAAGGAACAGTTATTTTGGTGAAAATTACATCAAACCTGGCTTGGTGCAACTAACTGAGATAATCAGTGTGCAATGATTTAAATTCAGGTATATTCTTCACCAGAAGTTTAAAAGGCCTTGAATATAGGAGTGGTTATTAAGAAGCTGCATAAAAGTTACCACTCAAGACAAGCATTGAGACCTTCTGGTTTTGAGATGCCTGGTTCATTTCCCTTCAGTCAACAGAAAATGAACAGATGAAAAAGTCACGACCCATGACTGGGCTCTGTACATCTTTATCTCATTCCGGGTCTACAGTATGCCAGAATGTATCTGATTAGCATTTTGTATTTGAACATTCTTGTTCATTCATTGCAGGAGCTTATTTTGAGCTGAAAAAAAAAAAAATATATATATATATATATATATATATATATATATATATATATATATATATCAAAGCGATGTGCTTATTGAAACCTCCGTTGAAGTAAATGAGGCTCTGAGGTAAGAGCGAATTCGCTTCGGCTGCAAGGTCGTTGCTCAGACTAGGAGGCGAGATAATTTATACAGGCACTGAATAAACTCCACTGACCACAGAACTAATGCAGACAAGCTCAGGAAGTCTTTTATTGTATAGTCCTTTGAAATAAAGTTGAAGTGGTCCTTTTTTTAGTTTGTGGAGAAAACCTTTGAAATCAGAGTAAGCAGCATTCGTTTCAGTGCTGTACTGTGTATCACAGTGGGCCATGTGAATTGGTATGTCTTACAAGAAATATGATAATTAATTATTACACAATTATTTGGAATACTTGATTCTAATTGGTCAATCACAGCATTCAGAAGATAATCCATATGATTGCAACGTTGTAAATGAGGCCACCTGTTGGGTAACTGAAAACAGCACTACTGTTTTCATGTTTATGTTATCACACTTTAGACATTTGTCTCTTGCATTTATTATCGTCTTTAGTAAAAATGACCTCAGAGGAGTATAATACAATAATATTGTTGCAGATTTCAGCTTTTTGCTTTGCAGATTGTTTTGTAGGTTGTAATAGACTATTTTTTTTGTTGTTGCTGTTGTTTTTAGTGAAGCATTAAGATAATATACAGGTAAAATGATGAAGTAATTTAAACTCAAATCAATATTTCATGTCCACATATTTATGTATTTGGTAAGTAGCTGGGTAATAAGCAGAATAATGCACAGTCAGCCAGTAATTATCGCACAATAAAATCCTACAGGATGATCAGAATATTGCTGATTCAAATCCCACAAGAAACCATGAACTATCACCACTGCCCTTGAATAAGCACTTAGCGCTAGTGTGACTGTTCTTTTTCCAAGTTATTCAGAGTGAAGTGCTTTAAATAAAAATGTTGGCTAAATGACTTTTTGCTTACAATCATTGTATTTAACCGTGCAAATTTTAGTTACAAAGATTCCAGTGCCTTTCAACTCTTTTGACACCCATATTTTAACATATACTTCATTGAATATACTTCATTTTTTTCTTGATATGCTGTAAAATCATAAAGCCAAATATTTAAATATTTCAAAGACAGAACTCAATTTCTGTATAACATTTCTGGTTGTCAAACCAACCCTGGCAGCACGATCTCCGAAAGCAACTGTTTGGGAAGATTTGGTGATCTGAAATCCCCAGTGCTGTTTGTTTGCTGTGATGATGTACTGATTGCATAATTGTAGTGAACATACTGGTGAACAGTAGTGCAATTAGCAAGTGTCGAATGTCTGGCTGGCAGATGGCAGACTTATTCATCTAGCGGCCTTTTCCGAAGGTGCTGATGGTGTGGAAAGATTTGGCAATTTTGCCCTGGAGTGGCACGTCGGTCTGAAGTGGTTCTTCAGTACTCTACACTTACCACGCTGGTAATACCCTGCAGTGAGAACTTCTGAATGGTGCAATCGTCACTGTGGCTTGAAAATCCCCCTTTTTTGTCAAATCCCAAACAAGTTGAAAGGCAGGATCTCTTTCTCAAGAACTGCCAGAACATAGCTCAGAAGTATTGCCATAGAAATGTGTCAAACAAGAGAGATTAAACAAATTTACAAAGGGGGCGACCTGATTGATTCAGTGTCCAGTGCTTGGCTAGAATTAATTAAAATGAACCCTTTTAAAAAAAATCAGTCAACAGCTCTCACAAATTTTTATTTTTAAGCACTTTGCTATACACCTTAATTCCATAATTTGCATTAGTAGGCTTGTCAACAAGCAGTCTTCTAGTCATGTCAGAATTATTGAGACATTGGTGCTCTTAAATGCCACCACAATGACATAATTACAGTTTTAATTGTGCAGCTTAGTTTGTACATTTTGTGTTCTGTTAATAAAAACTAAGAATAAACCTTAAAATATTACTCATTTAGCCAGTTTATTATGTCATAAGCATGCATCAAAACTAGTTTTCCCATCATGTTCTGTGCCAGAATGAAAATGATGAAATAAACATGTCCATCACTTGACAAAAATCACTTGAACACACATCGTAATTACGATTCCTGAACTCACACATAGGAGTTTCCCAGGAGGACTGGTAGGCTGCAGAACCCCTGCTTCGTCCTACTGACTGCTGCAGTCCCTTCACTGCTGCTGTTCTGTAGGGGTGCTTGAGTGTGCTAAGCACCCTCAGACAAAGTAAGAGTGCCCTCAGTAGAAACTGTAATAGCTTTTATTGACAGAGCAGATTTTTCTGACTGTATCCCAGCCAACAGACATGCACAAAATCCCTCATCAGCACTAGTAATTGAGCATGATCTTGCAAACCAGTCTATTAATTTACATGAATTATGAGTATTCTCCTTTCATGCATCCAACATTTATGACCTCAGCTCACTCATGGAGAATTTTGTGGTGGAATTATCTCACTCAGTCCACACCTGATTGAGGTACTGGGATAAATCCGGCTGTAAATGTTGGTCTAGGGTCAGCTAAACCTTATTAGTTAAATTAGACAACACATATTCACTATTAAGAGTTTTCCCTAAATAAACTCTTAATTTGCTGCTCATTGATAGTAAGGTAGCTGGAAGTTGTTGTAGTTATGTTTAAGTGTAGAGTAGGGTTAAGGGATCTAGAATATGGTCGTGCATTAATATGTGCTTTGTAAGTACTAATAAAAAGCCAATTTGTTAGTAATATGCATGCTAATAAGCAACTACTGTAGTCAATAGTGAATATGGGTTTCCTAATCAATAGTGTTACCGTGGAATGCTAAGAAGCTGTGTACAACTTTTTTAATACAGTGCTTGCTTTGCATGAACAGACAAAACATTAATTTATGAATAGATTGTTTTTCAAACATCATTACATTTTTATTAAGTTACAACTTACAGAGGTTACAGGAGTTCTTGCTGAGTGGAAATTGTATGCCGTTTATTTGTTGGTGTGGGTTTCTCCTACAACCTAAATACATGTAACATAGGTGAATTGAAGAGGTGAAATGATGTGGATAATGCAAATTCTGACAAGTCTCTCTCAGCTTTTTTCCTGCGTGTAAAATAGGTGCAGAATTCCTGTTTAAACAAGATACATTCTTAAAGAGGTTCATCTGGTTCCTTGTACATGCTATCCAGTCTGCTTGTTGAAGCCATTGCTTCCCTTGAGGATAAAAAATCTATAAGTTCATGCCCCAACTGCTGGGTTAACATATTTGTTACATAAAGTTGTTTGTGTAAGCAGTATCTGATAAGACACTTCCTACTGATTCATTGATTGATGGATGGATGCATTTCAGATTGATATTGTATTAAGTGTCACTCATTGAAAATACCTTATTATCATTAATGTTCATTTTATGTTAGATAACAGTTTATATAATATATACAGTCATTTTCACTATGGGAATACATGAAATACATTGCCTGTAATTATAGAAGCCCTTTTCCGCCACTGAATAAAAAATAAAAAAAGGTTATTGCAACTTTTTATCTCACAATTCTGATTTTTTTCCACAGAATTGTGAGATATAAACTCGCAATTGTGAGTTATAAAGTCAGAATTGCAATTTATAAAGTCACAATTGCGGGATAAAAACTCGCAGTTCTGACTTTTTTCTCACAATTCTGACTTTTCTCTCAGAATTGTGTGATATAAACTCCCAATTGCGAGTTAAAGTCCGGTTTTTGGGGGGGGGGGGGGGCTGATTTGAATTGCGAGTTTATATCGTGCAATTCTGAGAGAAAAAAGTCAGAATTTCGAGTTTGTATCACACAATTATAAGAAAAAAAAGTCAGAATTGTGAGATAAGTCGCAATTACCATATGTAATGCTTAAATGCTTAAAAGAAGAAGAAGAAGAAGAAGTTAAAACGTGCTCTATTCACAAAAATCACTTTTAAACAAAAATTGTCCTTTTGATGCTTGCTTAAGATTTGTGCCATAAAGCTTTTTTTCCCTCAGTATAATAACAGAGATATTATTCATTGTAACTTTGACTGTCTTAGTCATTGTCATTGTGGGCAGTTTGTGTCGAAAGCAATCGAGGAGTGATTACTATCGCCTGGCTCGTAGCAAAACAACATCCACTTTGTCTTCCATCGCACCATGATTGGTATTCTTATTTTCAATTGAAAATGGAATTAAAGGCATTGCCGTTTAATGAAACCCTTATAATGCAGGATGTCACATTCCTTTAACCTTGCATCCTTGAATAAATTGCATGCAACTAACAATTTTCTCTTGAAGCAGCAGAATTTATTCCCCCTTTTTTTATGAGCCATGAAGAAAAAGGAGAGAAAGCAATAAGGCTTTCTCCGAAGAATGTTTTCATTTACCCTCTTATTTCATTGCAAGTAATGATGGTCTTGGATGCTGTTGTCCTACAAATGTTAGTCATACAGGACGGCAGTAAACCATCACTGCATACTCAAACACTCATATTAGACTGTAATCAGTATCCTTTGAACATAAAAGCAAACTCAAATGAGATTCTGCCGGTATTTCACTGTGCAAGAGATAATCATGTTCCTTGTAATTCGGTTACTTGAGAAATATTTTGGTCCTCACTTGGCCATAAAGGCTCTTAGTCTCTCTAGTTGCCTGTTTACAGTGAAGCACACAATTCTACAGAACTAGTTTAGCTTTACATATACTGATTTTGAAAAAAAAAGGTAACATTTTATTTTGATAGTCCACTTTAGACATTTTACTTATACAGTAAGTAACTTCACAACTGCATGCGAACTAGCAGTCATTAGAGTATTAGTAGACTGTCTGCTTAATATCTTCTAACACTTTATTTGATGGGACATACAACATACTGACTATAAGAAACTTTGCAAGTATATGTCAACTTATTCTACTAACCCTAACTCTAACCTAACAGTCCACTCTGAGAGTTATTAGACATGTAGTTGCAAATTAATGAGAATTAGTTGGCATGTAGTTGCAAAGTTACTTATAGTTAGTAGAATGTTTAAAGTGGACTATCAAAATAAAGTGTAACCAAAAATAAAAAAAATAAAATAAATAAAATAATGATAATAATAATAATAATGATAAATAATAATAATATGAATATACATTAATTAAAAAAAAAAGCTTTAATTAATTACTAAGCAGTGTCAATGCACAGGTAGGATATCACAAAAAATACTACGATTTAAATGTCTTTTTTTATTGCAAATTCATATGTCAAGCTTATCAACGGATGATAAACATAAAACTATCCCTTACCTAAATGTCATTCAGAAAGTAAGTAGGTGATGCCTCCATAAAACTAGCTTGCCGCTGGCAAGCTTTCAGTGATTTGACAGCAGCTTACGTCCTCACTGGAATTGCTGGATCTGGAGGAAGATGAGGACAGACTTTCCACTGGCACAAGGCCAATTAATCTTTCTCTCAAACAGCTTTCATTTATAGGAACGCTTCATAACTCCCTTTATAATCAGTTACATATAATTTTATGATACTGTTTATTACTGTCAATGGTGGACAAATCCATAAGCGTTTTATATAAATAATCTAGAATTTGCGAAAAATCTGAGAATATTTATTAAATGTTAAGGGGCACTATTTAAATATACACACACAGAGCACACCAATCAAACAATATAGTAGTGCGATTACAATGTTAGCTTATGTTTAGATTGTATGGTTTTGGAATGAATTAATGTATACTTTTTTAATATACAGAAGTAAATATAACAGTATGCATTTCAATATGTATTTCTGGCCTTATTAAGTGTAACCAAATAATGATTTGTCTAGAAAATACTACTATTTATGAAGAGTATACAAAAAGTTTGCATTCTGTGTACAATATATATACAATAATACATAAACATATACACGATCCAGAAACAGAATTGTGGTATGGTTATATGTGATTCTGAACATAGCCTATATGAAACTGGCAGGTGGTTTCCTTGTTTTACACTTAGATCGAGTTGAAAAATGTAGATGGCAAGAAGTTTGGCTTTCTAAGGCCCACCTGCTTTTTTTTGTGAAATATTGAGCGTTCATTTATTTTGCATGGGCCTACATTAGAAAGTTCCTAAAATAACATTATATTTAATTTTATTCAGTCCCCTAGTCGACTTATTCACAGTACATAGATTTTTAATGATAATTAAATGATTTTTCACACACTATCACAACTGGGATATGAATCACAGAAATATGTTTTAGCACAGGCAAAAAGAGAAAGAGGGAAAATTTTAGTAATGATATTTATTCTGCAAATGAAATTGCCAGGCTTGCAAAATTTGCCTGCTGAACAGACAATAAATTATACCTTTGGTGGCTCCATAAGCCCAAGGATAATATCACAACCAATGAGATATGAGGATATGCTAGAGTTGGCTCATGTTCACATCAGAATGGGCACTGGGGAGAAGAGATACACGGAGGTCCTGTCAGGGAACTTTGATTTAAACATACATTTCACCACAATCACACTCACAGCAAACACACACCTGTATCTCAGCATTCCTTTGTATAAGCTTTAGTTTCCACATTTTACATTCATAGATGGATAGATACTGCAGTGATGCCCAGAGGAAAATTTCAGAAATTCATGTGCTCTATGCTGACATACGTATTTGTTTCACTCAAATATATGCACATTTGTACAAACCAACAACACAGGGGTCTGTCAAGCAATTGTGAGATATTATATTACCCCAGATTTAAAGATTACATAATTAAAGGCATTACTGACAATATTTTGCTATGTATAATATAAGAGGTATAATATTGCTATGTATAATATAAGAGGTGGAGCAAATAAGGAAATTATTATTACTATAGATAATCATCTCTCCCTTATGAACGAATGATGAAACAAGGGAGTGATTCAAGTTATGTTGATTTCACTCAAAAAAAAAAAAAAAAAAAAAAAAGCACTGTGTGTGATATTTTCGTAACAATTTACCACAAATTCCTATTTATGTAATTTAAAAATCTATATAAGAAAAAAATATAATATTTATACATCATGATAGTGTTTGGTGCTAAGAAATGTCCAAACAGTGATTTGCATTATGGTAATGAAAATATAATGAAGATTTGCTTAATTGTCATGAAGATAATGTAAATGCAATGCAATGAAATGCAATAAATAAATAAATGGTACAATTGATTTGGTGGTTAAATTTGACTCAGGCATCTCCTTTTTGAGATGGGGAAACCACAAGCTTGTATTAGGCACATTAACTGTGTTGACTAATTGATGAAACAAAAACCCATCACTGTGTGCTGCAGCGTGCAAAACTGCGAGGGCTGCGGCTGGTGACGAGCTGTCCAGACAGTAATGAAATAATTGGCAACACTGGTTACACACGGCTTGAATACATTGAGAAGCTTCACTTGCTCATCAGTACTATAACTGTTGGCTGAACAGACTGATGTAAAACTGATGTAAAAATGAACATGAGACTAAGTATGTGTGCAGTGGGGTTCTGGTGCAAGTAATGTAACAAGAAGATTTGGATATTTCTTCAACTGTGGCACCTTGTAGAAAATGCACTCCTTTCCATCAGTATATATACATGCATCACTGGAGAATCCTGCCTTTTTTTTTTTAATCAACAAATGTCATTTCCACCACATCAAAATATGCATATTCATGCTTGATATGACATTTTAAATGTATTTTAAAATAAAAGGGCTGCTTTTGTCTTTGTCTGAGGCAAATGTAATAGCTAATATTTTTGGTAACATTTTAGTAAAGGGACCAATTCTCACTGTTAATAGTTGCTTTATTAGCATGCCTATTATTAACATATTCGCTGTTTATTAGCACTTACGAAGCACATATTCTGCATGACCATATTCTACATCCCTAATCTTAAACTTAACAACTACCTTACTAACTATTAATAAGCAGCAAATTAGGAGTTTATTGAGGCAAAAGTCATAGTTAATGGTTTGTTGATAGCTAGAATTGGACCTTAAAATAAAGTGTGACCATATTTTTGTATCCGGAAAACACAATTAAATAATGTTTTCACACATTTAGCTATAATTTCCTTTCAGAATTTACTGTCGCATTTCAAAATTATTCTGTAAATATGTATATAAATCACATAATAAATATTAAAATGGTTCATTTATATTTTATTTCTGTATTTATGATTAGTTTTAACCCCTGGACGTATAAGTGCCTGTAGTTGAAGAAATACTCTTTTGCTGATTTTTTCAGACTTTTCCTCCCTTTTGCTTTTTTAAAGACGGATATTGCTGCTGTTTCTTTTTGGGAAGTTGCCATGGAGACAGTAACCCATGAAAAGGTAATTGAAGGAGAGCATGGGTCGTGCTCTACTCTGTGTGAAAAGGGCAACAGAAAGAGAGAGAGATACGGTGACAGAGAAAGAAAGAGATAGAGAGAGAGAGAGAGAGAGAGAGAGAGAGAGGAAAAGATTTAAGACTAGACAAAGGAAAATGAAAAAGAAAAAGTGAGATTTTCTCACGGGTTTTTCCGTAGCTCTCAGAGGGAATGTTGGGTAGTTTCATGTGAAAACAGTCTTTAATTACTGACCGCACAGTGTCATTACTAACAGCGGGGGACCAGTAGCCAGTTATTTGTGAATGTGAGTTTCGAAATAATTAACTGTCTTCCTGTTTACTAAGCGGCAATGCTAGTCAAACAGACAAGCTTCTGGGAGTGTGCCACAATGGAGAGACTGTTAATTATGAAGCAGACATGATCTGGGTGTTGCAGACCAGTGTGAATTTGAATACTGCAAAACCTGACACGACATCCTTGGTGGGATGTACCTGTAAAGCAAAGGATAATGAAGGACCAACATAATGAGAAAAGAAGGGACAGATAATTATTAGTGGTGCTTGCTAAGGCCGTTGGTCATAGATGTGTAGTGATTTGAACAAAACCCGTAACCGTTTATTAACCTTCTGCATGTAACTCGTGTTACTGACATGAATGATACATCAACATGAACTCTGCAGCTCGCAGCTTGTTGTTTCTTATATATATAAGAAAAATAGATAATAATGTTGTGATGAGTCAGTGGAAGAATGGAGAGGAAGTGGTAAAATACTCAAATTGCCATATAGACTGGAAAAGACATTGAGAGAGAAAGAGAGAGAGAGAGAGAGAGAGAGAGAGAGAGAGAGAGAGAGAAGGATTGATGTGCTTAGCCTCTTCATTGATTACTTTATAAATACAGACACGTTTCCGTTGTTTGACTCACAATAGCATCTGCATTATATATGGCACCATGCTGAGCTAGCTGAGTCACTTAAACGTCCTGTCATGTGGCAGAAATAAAAAAGAAGAGAAAAGAAAAGAAAAGAAAAGAAAAGAAAAGAAAAGAAAAGAAAAGAAAAGAAAAGAAAAGAAATAATTTTTGCTTGTTATTATTATTAGTAGTAGTAGTATTAATTATTTATTAAATTACTTATTATTATTAATTATTTATTAAATACCAATTCTCAGTATTAACTAACATGCATATTATTAGCACATTGGCTGCTTATAAGTACTTATAAAACACCTATTAATGCCATATTTTGCATGACCATATTGAACAAAGACAAATACTGGTAAATAAACAAGAACCTAGATGAATAAATTCTGAAGAAAAAAGATGTTCATTGTTAGTTTATGATACTAACGAATGTTAACTCATTATTGCAAATAGGAAAGGAAGGAAGGTGATCTGAAGGAAGCTGAACCTTATTATAAAGTGTTAACAGTTAGTTTGCTTCCCAAAGGGACAGCAGTGTCAGGGAAGAGCATTCTTAAGATCAAGGCTGAGTCTGAAAGCTAAGACAGCTGCCTTACCTCATCACTGCCCAGTCAGTCAGTGACAGATAGCGTTTTGCATACAGGTACCTCCTAAGGACTTACACGGCTACATAACATCATGTCTGATCACCTAGAACAGTTTCAAGATTTTGTGAATAACCAAGAAAATATTTAATGACTGCAATGCTTCTTTCCAATAAAGCCAAACTACATACACAGAATTGTGGAATCATAGGCAGTGAAGGAAATATATATATATATATATATATATATATATATATATATATTGTTCACTGCCTACATGTTGCCTTCACATTTCAGAATCAAGTAATTCCAATAGACAGGATGTAGGATATCCTACATTTCCCCATGTCCCCGGCCCAAAAGTGCCCATAGTTGAACACCCAGCTATGACTAAGAACAGTTTTGAAAACTAACCTAATTCACACTATCTATTTTTATATCTTCTTTTCTCACCTACACTATCAACACAGACAAGTACACAACAATCAGTGTCTAAATGTTAGTTTCAGTCATTCTCGTCTCACACATACTGAAGAAAATAGGTGATAAAGGGTTGATGCAGGGTTTCAAATGTCTATTTGCCACATTTTAGTGAGAGAATAGATGGGGGGAAAACAACTCTCAAGCTGTCAAACTCCACAAAGAATCAAAAGTGAAGGAGAGAAAGTTAAAGTGCTAGTGTTGTACTCGACTGAAGGAGAAAAACAATGTCAGGCACTATGTGTTTTTGAGGGAGTGTGACAGGCCTCGACTAACCTTGGAGTACAAAAGATTTGCACTGAAATCACAAGCATCGTGCTTTAAGTTTGATAGGTTTTAAAATATTGATCTTATGTTTTTATTTTTTCTATTGTATCATGTTTACTGCTCAGAAAGGCATGCTAATCATAATGACCAGCTTATAAAAGCTAACTTCTTTAATTTCCATGTTGTGAAAATAAGATCACTATCCAAATGTACTGAGCTTTGCATCATAATGGCTGGTTATTATACTTTAAAACCTGATACAGAAAATAAGTTTTATGCTTTGGTTATTTCACAAATGTTGTTTTTAGATTTTCTCAAGAAAATGTAAGTGGTACTTGCCTATGCAGAAGTCACTGTGGGTGGTTGCCAGTGGACTGAGGTGCTTTGAGTGCTTTTTAGAGCATTGCTATGTGGATGCTATGGGGTTCGGAGTGTTTGTTAAGTGGTTCTTTGCTGCCACAAGTCAAAAGAAACCATCCCTAAGTCTCCCCCAAGTAACAGTACACCTTTCCTCAACAAGCCGCATGAGTTGATGCATCATGTCTGTAGCACTAACAGTGTGGGACAAGCTACTGACCAAAGTTTAATATCTAGAAGGTAATTCAATAAACAGCCGTGTTTGTCAGAGCAAAAACCCACAATCCAGTTTAACAGACTCTTTTTTTTTTTTTCCTGTTAATTTAGTAATTGACTTTACTTTTCACACAAACACACATTGTTTCTATGTAAATTAGTTTCATTATAAATTTCGTTTCTGTCACATAAATTGCCTGGTGTAATTTGCATCAATCTGTATCACACCAAATGAAACCAAACAGCACATAAAATACAATTTGCTATATATAACAATGATGTTTGAGTACACTTTCTAGCGATTATGGCAGCAGTAATTGTAGCCAGGCAACAACATTGTCACCACATTTGAGAGAAAGAATATTTCAAACAAGAATATCATTGGTTCAGTTGAAAGAGACCAATATTATTTCAGTTACTGTATATGTGCATTTCCTTACTAAAGTACACTGTAAAAAGTGGTAACCTGCAATTGTTACCTTAAAGGAGATATTTCTACCTGATTTAACCCATAAACAAATAGTTTTATTGGTATAAAATAAGGTATATGAGTTGGTTCAGTGATGTTAAATACTCTTTTTGACTCAAATAAAACCAGTAAATTTATATGTTAATTTATATGCCACCCCCCACCCCTCCAGTTTAGGCAAAAAACATTATGTGAAAAGGATAGTATGTCTGAATTAAAGGTATTCATTAAAAAAGTAGATAAAAAGATAACCCAGATAACTTACTTCTTCCATTAACCTTGATAATGCTTTGGTATTTTTGTAGTACAGTGTTAATACTCAATGTACTATATGTGGTATTAGCATTAGTCCAGGTGACATGTTAAGATGCTGTTGTTTTCTTTCATAGGGACATTATGCATTATAAGTCTACATCTCTAGTTCAGTTATTCAGTTTAGAGATAATAAATAAATTAACTGACACAATTAATCACCATAACCCATCATTTGCTAGAATGCTTTTGAGGAACTTGTTTCAAAGCAGACAACACACTCCACCTGAGGTCTGAAACACTGTGTGTAGCTTGTTTTCAAGGTTCTGGCAGCTTGTATTCTACCTTTTAATTATGTCCCATGCACAGCCATAAATCTGCATCAACAGAGCCACTTCACTAACTCAATGCATATTCATGATAAGGACTAAATATTCATGAGCAAATGGCTGTCTGAACTTGTGCATAACCATAACTATGAAATACAGTCACATGCCAGAATAATATAGATATATGGTGCTGAATGAATTATATGACTCCACCCCACTGCTGACTCACCAGGAATGCAGTCACTGTAGAATGAGCTGTCTTCCAGTACTGTGGCTGTATGCATTTACATTTATTTATTTAGCAGATGGTGTTTATCCAAAGTGACTTACAAATGTATACTAGCCTCTATTTGGTGTACATATCCATTTGTTATTGACTGAGTATTTGAGTTTCTTCTTTTTATTCTTATTGTTTTATTAATCCATATTATCATTATATGTTTGAGAAGAAAATGCACTGTTAAAGATCGATGTTAATACCACAAGTTAACTGAAAATTCACCATTAAACAACCCCAATTAATCTGTGGAGTCTTGATGAATTTAGAAGTGATCGCCAATGGATTGTCAATGGTCTGATATCATGACCAGACAAGTTTGTGTCATTTGTAGCAATGGGTCCATCATGTCTACTGGGACCTTTCTGGCCAGTACTGTTGCAGTTATTTTGAGAATTGTTGAAATTTATGACTAGTTCTAACTACATATTTATGGACTGTCAACACCATAGTTCACTTAAGGTGGTGTTGAATCAGGCCTGTTAACCCCCACCTCCTTAGAGAAACCTGGAACACTGTCTTTTTGACTTTCCAAGGACTATGTAAATGAAACTTACAACTGAAAATTAGTTGAAAATTGGAAAATTGGCTAGTGGGATGGCAACTTTAGGAGGCAGAGGGCTAATCAGGAGAATAAAGATTACTGAGAAACTGTTGCAGTGGTATTCATCATAGTTCAGAACTCAGATTTTGTCATTTGCCTATGTAGCATGCAGTAAACCAATCAGTTCAAACTAGAACAGAGTGCAATTAAAGCAATATTGCAAATGCATCAGTAAGCTTCTGGCATGTCATACAGTATACTCCAAGGCCCCAAAGTGCAGTCATGCTTATTATTCCCACGAATTAGCTTGAGGAGCACTGTTTTCCTTAATGTGAAGACATATGCATGCATTGGGTTGAAAGGGTTTCATCAGTTTTGATCTAAATACATAGAAATCACACTATAGGTGATATTAATAAATGATGGAGTATTTATTCATATTTAATTGTACACCATTTTTCCAGGCATTGAGTCATTGAGTCCAACACTAACATCCACATAGCTGAAATGAAAAGCCTTTAGTTTGTCCATGTGTATACAAAAGACTTTGACAGTCAAAACACACCATTGGATAAATTAAAATCATATTGAGATAATTATTGTTTATCGACAGCCCTAGTGTATCATTTCTTACAAGGTTTAAAACATTTAAATAGACATACAATAATAGAAAATATGTATAGTTTAGTGCTTTAGTTGATACTACTCATGGCAAGGTCTTATTTCGGAGAGACGCAAAGAGATGGATATGCAGCTATTTGATTTGCATTCATCGAGTTTACACTAATTCACTTCACACACTCATTATTGCTTTAGTGATTTTGGAGGTTTCTGTATAATAAAACCAAATAGGTAATGGGATGGTCATTTGAGTGACAGATGTGGTCACACTAAACCCTTTAAAGGTTAAGGGAGTTTTATGCCAACATCTGATGTTGCATTTCAACAACCTACATTAGTTGTGCAAACAGTTATGAGATTTCTGCTTTTCAAAATCAGTGGCTGCTGAACTATGAGAATTAGGTCTTCAGTGGCTGGCTCACATGGTAATTAAGCCATAAAAGAGAATTTTTAAAATAGCTTCCTTCTCACTGTTTTGAACAAGTACTGGAAGGCCATTTTTGTTTGTCTGAGCTCTGAATAAGCAGATTGGGGGAAACAAAAATGGGACAGCACAGATGGGAAGAGCTTGCAGATATTGCTGAAGTGGTAAGGAACAATCAGGGAGTATGAGATGACTTGTGTCTTCAGCTCAGTGTGCAGCTCATTGTTTTTTCAGTCAGCATCGTTGACGAGGGCTGCTTTGAGAAACTGATTGCAGTAGCAAAGAGGGACTGGGGTCAGTTAAGGAAATATACAGTGACTGTTATAAAATAGAAAACTTGTTTTTTACTAAAGTAATAGTTCACAGCCAAAACAAAAATTCTGTCATCATTTACTCACCCTCATGTCATCCCAAACCTATTACCTATTCCCGTGAAACACATACACTCAAAGATGTTAGGATGCAGAATATCCAGGCTTTTATACTATACTTTTTATGGACTAAGTTTCCAAAGTACAGTACATGACTAGTGTGATATATTTTAAGTCATATGATAGCTTAAGGAACATAACAAAATTTAAGTTTTTATTCACTCTAAATATTGTCCTGTACTGTAGTTCTCAAATCTCATTCTCAATCGGTTATAATACATACAAAAACAACAATCCTAATGCAATGGGTCTCTTTGCCACATTTGAACATTCATAATTCAGGACAAAAGGAAAAGATCTCCAGCAAAATAAACTGAATAAACTGATTTAACTATTTCTTTTTGTATTTCATTTTAAATTATTTTAATCATAAGTATCCCCTTATGGAAAGTTAATGTGTGGTAGGACCAGCTTTGTTAGCATCTGTTATATCTTTGTCTGCCAAATGCATAAATGTTAATGTAAATCTGAAACCTTTGGCCCATTTTTTTTCCCGGCAAAATTACTCAAGCTGCATCAAGTTGGATGGGAACCATTTGTGGATGGACATTTTAAGTCATTCTGCAGATGCTCAATTGGATTAAGGTCTGGGCTGTAAATCGACCACTCTAGGAAATGTACTTTGTTTGTTTTAAGCCACCGTATTGAGGGTTTTGCGGTATATTTCAGGTCACTGTTGAAGATAAATCATCATTCAGTTGACTTCCAAGTCCCAGTGCTCTTGTGAATTCCAACACATTCTCCTTCAGGATTTTTCTGCTCTTAAATCTGTTTGTTTGTTGCTATGTTAGACTTGTGCCAAATACAGCGCTTACAAATGAAACCTTTTTTTTTTTTTTTAATTGCACCGAAAGCTTTCTTCCATATAAGCCAGATTAATGTAGCCCATATGTGGTTTTCTTTTTTTTTTTCTCTTTCTTTCTTTCTTTCTTTCTTTCTTTCTTTCTTTCTGTTTTCTTTTTCTCCTTCTCCTTCTTCTTTTTTTAAATACAGTTTTTCCTACATGCATATTGCCTTTGGGCAAGACTTTGGGACTGAACCTGCAATTATTAAGATGCAAGTCAGTTATTATCATGAGGGTTAAATTAACAATTCAAATTTTGTTCGCATTCAGTGGTGTCAGTCAGTGGTTGTTATCAATGCATTTCTGAAAGTTAGGGGTCCTTCAGACTACAGGAAGCACCTTTTTCTCTATTTTCTTTCACTTGGACTTTTATCACTTTGGGTGCAAACAGCAAAAATTCTCAATTTGCAAGTGACTGTAAGTCACAAACAAAAATTTAATTACCATCTTATTCTGTCATATGAGATTTTGATTCTGTAAGCTGTTGAGCTACATGCCGATTCAGATATTTCCAAGGTGAGATCTGTACAGTTGGACAAAGCATTTGAGATATCGCTGCCCCTTCTGCTGATCCAGTTAAGGTCACATAGGGTAATATGATAATGGACTTTAAGTAGGGATTTAAGGGTCAGTTACATGATGTAATGAACTGGGAGCACACAAACTGTGTGAGGCATTTATAGCAATTTCTATGACACTTGGCTGAAATTGCATTCCAGGGGTGTGAGGGGTGTGCCTGTCAGTTGAAATCATGTTCCTTTGGGTGGTTCCCCTTTGGTTAAAACCACGTTCCAGGCCTGCTGAGGGGGCATAAATCTGATCCCCTAAAAACTTTAAGAACCTTTGTAGATTTGTTCATTGTGTTTTGTTTTGCTAGGTCTCACAAAATCTATTATACAGCCTTTTAGCAGAATGTTTCTCATCCCAAACCCAACAAATTCTCACACACTCCTTAGTCGAACATACCAGTCACATTAAGATCATGACGGATTTAAACGCAGCAAGAGTTGGTGCGATGAGAATGAAGAGGTAGAGAGATAGAGGGAAGTCTAGAGAGGACCTGGAGGAAGTAGCGGATGAGAGGATGTGTGGTGTCTTTATCCTGCATCAGACCCCGCCAGCTGAGATTAAAGATAGACCATCTCAAGGCGGCATTCACGCTCTGAAGGCGAAATGTCCTCTTCACTGAATGCTGATGAAGCACAATGAATGGCCTCATGGACCCTGAATCTGATCACAGATTATAGGCCTTGTGATCCCACATAAACTCATGCAAACCCCCCAAAAGGCCCTGAGGGTTAAGACCAGGTTCCACATTAGGAAGGGTTGTGTGATTGTTCTTTAAAAGTAAACGCACCACAAAAATCACCATAAAATCATTTATAATTGACCAATTTATGGCATATTATTATTTATTTAATTTATGTCAACATACTTCAGTGATAATTACGAATGTGCACATTCAAACGAGAAAAAATGTAAGATGGGTTTTGAAGTTTTTAATCACTGATTTGATTTGAATTTAATATATAAATCATTTACAAATCCTTTTTGTGATTAGAGAGATTAATAACTAAAAGGAGATCATTTGTGATTCAAGAGCATGAATTATCCAAGTAAATTAAATATTACGGATGATAATATATGAAAAAAGGGGCTCAAATTTTCTGAGAACGACAGGGCAATTTTCATTATGGTAATATAATTAGATTGGCATTCTAAAAAGCTGGAATAAAATGTAAATGGTACACTTGTTCACAGTGTACACAAATAGAAACTGGTCTAGTATCATAACTAAGTAACGACCTTGCAGAATGAATTTCTCTCTCTCTCTCGCTCTCTCTCTCTCTCTCTAACTTGCACAGTATTGCCATAGCACTTACATATAATACATAAAAATCATATATATGTATATATATATACTGTATATATTATGGCCTAATTTTGCAGGCAATACAAATAATAGTAATCACCTCTTACTACTCAGGTTTCACATGTCTTTAGCACAGACATAAACATGAAGAATAGCTAATCAATGATTACATTAATACAGTCAGTACTCATTTCACCTACCTTTTTTCCCTCCATCAGAAGTTTTAGTGGCATTTGTTATTGAAATACTGTATGCTTTCTGCAGCAGATGCAATGTTTCCTATAGCAAAATCCCCAACAGTGAAACTGAAGCTGGCAAGTGGGTTGGCAGCAGTCGGATGTTGCAGAAATTAGGTGATATGCTGTGCTGGGATGCTGTGCTGGGGTTAACCCCTGATTACGCTTGTTAAGGGCATCATTTAAAACTACCCGCCAACTAGAAGTAAGACAAGACCAAATGTCACACATAGTTTTTGTGAAGGCTATTTGGAATCACAGCTTGTTTAATTGAGTGTCTTTACATTGATTTTAGTTCACATGGAGATTCAGAACGATCGCAGTCACTAAAACACAGAGGTAGTTGGAACTCAAGCACCACTATAAAGACATTTTTAGCAACACTATACATTCTGAAGTAAAAAAAATGTAACACAACTAGAAACATAGGCAAAATCCAGCAGTTGGGTGTTGTTAGAGATGATGTTAACTTGGCAGATGAGTTGAGGAAGTCATAGAGCTGACCTCTGAATCAATGACTACTGAAAGAAAATCATATTCAATGGAAGTCATGGACAAAGCCCTGTTACATGGATAATGATATTAATCAAAATCAGTGTGTGCTTTGGTACAACACTCCAAAGTGAATCCTGTTTTGGTGTGCTTTCTTATAACATGTCCTATAACAATTATATGTTAGGTGGTAGAGAGGCAAATAGGGTGTGCTTCACTGCTCTGAGGAATACATTCGGGATGGTTCTAAAAAAAAAATGGTTCTAAACGGTACCAAATTAGTATTCTTCATCTTTTAACAATAATGAAACCCTTTTGGTGCTATTTAGAACACTTTTTATAACATAGTTTTCCATATCAAGGGCCTGGGGTGCTATGTTGAAATGTTGTGGGAACACCTCTGTGTGAAAGCACATGTGAAATCAGTCCAATGGAATGTATAGACATTTTAAGAAAGAAATCATTTACCTGTTGATAGTGTTAGCAGTTACAGATATGAAAAACACAAAGGTGGGAATAAAGAAACCTAAACTCTAACACGAAGAAACATTTAACAAAAATGTGGGCAAAACAGACATTTGCGTGAGCTCATCCCACCCCTGCCCATGCCTAGATCTGGCTAGTAAGAATTAAATACATACTTACGTTAGATTTTAAAATGTCACATCCTTGCCTTTCTTCCATTTCTCTCTGCTCCCTTTTTCTAGTAAATGGATGAATAACTTTTGTTTTGTTTTTTTTAAATGTCTGAGCAATTACAGAAGCATCCGCATAAGTGACTTCCAGCAATTCAGCATTTCATTTTTTTAAACACTAAAGCACTCAAGATATAAATAGAGCTCAAATTCAGCCGATGTCTGCCATTAACACAAGCTTTTTAGATGTTTTAGTACCACAAAGACTGAAGGAACTACGTAAATGCATTGACACTGACACCAGTATCGTCACTAATCTACAAGAGCCTTCAGGCTTTGCAAAAGCACCAAATCAATTACAGTTTTACTTCAGCTGTGTATGCTGCTGTTGAACATTTGTCTAATGACCTTAATGCAAGAGAAAGTGATCTAATAAGCTTGGGGAAAGAGATGGAGCTTAGAGAAATGTGAGACATGTCATGTTTATGGAACTGTATTATGTTTATATATATATATATATATATATATATATATATATATATATATATATATATATATTATGCATTGGTCAAAAATGAAGTCATATTGTCAAAACCCTTACTCAGGGTTTTCAAATGCATTCAATGACCACTTCTTCCAAAATTCCAATGAACTCTTTTGTCCTTCATACGCAAGACCTTTAAAACATTATGTATCAAGTGCATTCTCAAATGCTAATTTCCTGCTTGCAAAACTTATATTAAAAACACTTTCAAAATAGAATAATAATAATAAAATAATTATGTGCATTTATACGGTAATTACAGTGAAATATGTAAACAATCTTAACAGAATATTTACAATAAATAATAAGTGTCCCAAAAACAGATTCTAAATTATTTTGTTTGGAAACATGGATCAAAGAAGACAGGTTGGTGGGAAAACAAGAGGGAGGAAGAGAGGAAGCAGAGACTAGAACCCTCACATTACTGTACATACAGTATGATTCATTATGCTAAACATGTTGTTGCTTTTATACAACAAATTATTAATAACAAATAAATTAATAAGCATTTATGATTCATTCTTGTTACATATCACCTGCTCTGGTAAAGTCAATAAAGTAAAAATGTTGCATTCATATTTTATAATGATATAAATATTTATGCGGAAAAAAAAATCATTAAGGTGCAAAAAGTCTATTCTTAGATAATGCTCATATATATATATATATATATATTTGGGACACTGAATGAGAATTCAGTTGAACAAGAGAAAGAAAGAAAGAAAGAAAGAAAGAAAGAAAGAGAAAAAATCCCTGATATGAATTCACACAGGACTGATTGTCTTAACTGCACTGTATGTGCATTGCAGTGAAGACAGCAAAAATGCATTTACATCAGCATTATTATGTGACATATGCACTGGATGGAGAAATATCAAACAAATTAAGGGAAACTGAGAAAGCAATATGGTTACGTATGTATACCTGTGTGTAATATTAATGGCCCCTGTGTTCAAGGACACAGTCTTAAAAGTTACAGTTAAAGGAAATATACGAAGTACTATTTTAATATTTATTTATAGTTTCCCCTGAAAATATAAATATAATATGTGTATGTATGTATGCATATACATTCATTAGGTCTTAAGAAATAATATCTAAAGACTATAAGATGTTTGGGGGTGACTGTTTTAACTTCTGTTTTGTCTTGGTCTTATTTTAGTTGCGATTTGTTGCAGTAACATTAATAAGGATACCTTATAAACCTGATATTCGCTCCCGTAAAAAGTCTCTTACATTAATAATGGCATCTTTCTGCAGTTTGTGCTTGATCCTTGCGTAAGATAACTCAAGAAAGGATGTCTAATAAACACTGCAAACATATTTCAATAGGTTGCAGCTAATGAAAGCTGTAGTATGTTTTCATAGTACATCAAGCTCTTTACGCAAAAGATCAAGGACATTTTGAAGATTTTAGAGATGCATGGAATAACAGCTCTATTATAATATTGCGCTAATATAATAGTTTAATACCAGTGCAGCACAGGATAACAAAATGTAGCCTACACTGGGACACAAAGCAGAAGAATGTTATTCAATGCATGAATGCTGATAAAGGAATTGCTGACAAAAAAGGAGATTTCAAAGTGCTTCATCTCATCTCTTAGTGTCTTACTATGCTTATAGCAATGTAAGGGGGAGGTTTTTTGCAGTTCCTGTTGGGGATTTTCAGATCAGGCAGACAAATGCAATCTCTGCAGAAATGAGTGTTAAAGAGAAAGATGGATTTCCCGCTGCTACGCACATATGACATATCATTATCCAACATCATCCAGAAGCATGGAGGAGGGGTGGAATTTAAATGAAAAGAAAGTTGATGAAATCTAGAAGGAGATGAAGAACATTCGCCTGGTCTTTCTAACATGGGTCACATTTACTCTAGAGTTCCATGCTTTTTTAATGGTTTGAGGGAAATGAAAAACAAGGAAAGGAAGGAAACTTACACAACCACAAATTTGCATTTCTCACAGCTCACTTGCGCACAGGAGGTGTGCAATTAACAGAGGAAATAAATAACATTGACGTTTGTTCAAAGTTCACATTTCAGACTTCTAATTGGCTCTATTTATTTTAATTACTGTACCATGTGTACTGAAAAATTTAACCCATTTTGATTTTTAAAGTAATCTGAAAGGGGGAAAAAGAGGGGTTTTGTAAAGAAGTTGTGATATCCACATATCAGAATATAAGGGGGTTTATGAACAGAACAGCAGTTAAATTATGAAATATCAGGAAGTTGTTTTTCTCATCACCTGCAGAGCTTAACAAGTCTCATCTAGACAGCAAACAAACTGACAAATGGATTTTTACATAATCCAACTCACACACTCTGCAATCTTCAGGCTAAAGGTTGTATAAATTTTGTGAAAACAAACATCTTGTTAAGCTTGATGTTGTTTAACCTTTGCCCACACACACACACACACACACAAACTTAGTGTGGTTCTCCATTAGCCTGAATGTGATCTGTGCGTTAGTTAATTAACCCTGTTCTTACTCCACACACTGACTCTGGGTCAGTTTAAATCACAGTTCTGACTTGCTGCCAATCAGGATCCTCAGGCCTGGAGCAGGAAGCAGATTCCCTGTAGACCAGATTCACATATAGACAGGTTAATCTGAAGGCCGCACAGAGGGACAGAAGGTAACACACAGCTTTAACTAAGCTGTGAAGTTGTGTTGTTGATTTCTAAATTATTGGTGCAGTGTTTACATTTTTAATGTGTTCAGGTTTGCTTGAAATTGCTTAAATTATGCAATAAGCTTAGTCATGACACTGTGTAGACTCTATATAGTGGGATGTAATGTTATACAAAAATGACAGTTCGGTACACTCTAAAAAATGTTAGTATAAATACAACCCAGCGCTGGGCAAAATATGGACGAACCCAGCAATTGGGTTGTTTAGACCCAGTGGTTGGGTTACTGCCCAGAAGGTTGGGTTAAACATTTAACCCAGCTGTTGGTTGAAAACAACCCAGCATGTGTTTTGTCCAATATTTACCCAGCACTGGGTTGTATTTAACCCAGCATTTTTAGAGTGTGTGCCTTATATTGTGATTTCACATGGCAGCATATTTTAGTCCATACATTTGAGAGACAAACAAACGCATGCATGCAAAGTTTTGATGGGGCTTTCAATTCCTCCATATTTAATCATGTTGTATTAACTATGTTGTGTTAACTGTGATCTTGTTCGTCATTCACTGATTATCTACTGAAGCTCCCTTGGCACCTGTACCATTTCCACGCTTCTTTGACTTGCGCCTGGCACTGAGGCAAAGTTGGAAGGTTTATACAATTACCACGAACAGAAGATTTTTGAGGCAAAAATCTTCTGTTTGTGGTAGTTGTATAAAGTCATCTCTATGTCTAAATAAACACAATCACAATTCTTGTCAAGAAAAAAGAGACAGAAACAGCGATTGTGAGCAGGATGGCAAAAAGGGGTGGCCAAGCTTAGGTGAATAGTGGCCACGTCCACCCCTGGCCACTCTCTACACTCTAAAAAATGCTGGGTTAAATACAACCCAGTGCTGGGTAAATATTGGACAGAACATATGCTGGGTTGTTTTCAACCAACAGTTGTGTTAAATGTTCAACCCAACCTTCTGGGCAGTAACCCAACCGCTGGGTCTAAACAACCCAATTGCTGGGTTCGTCTATATTTTACCCAGAATTTTTTAGAGTGCAAATTGATGTAAAATTTGATGTTTAATTTAATGCAGAGTTAAATAATATGAGCACAGTGCATTTGTATTAGAAAATAGGGGTCAGTTTTTTTGCTTAGTTGGTAAAGCGCAAATGAAATTGGACCACATTTAAATGCATAGCGTAACAGTTTTGAAATTCTGGCATTTATGTGTTGAAAGCTATGTGCTGAATATATCTATCTATCTATCTATCTATATATATCTATCTATATCTATATATATATATATATATATATATATATATACACACACACACACTATCACAAAGCTAATTAGGTAATAAATTATTAAAAATATATATTATGTTATATTATGTATGAATTGTATTTTTTTGCATGTCAACACTTTTTTTTCCCACTTTTTTTTGTTTCCCAGTTTGCTATGCTCATGCAGGTTTGTATACACATTAAACTCATGGCCACAAGAAAAGGATATTGTTCTCTGTACAT
Organism: Tor tambroides; assembly: GCA_021397915.2. Classification (NCBI taxonomy): domain Eukaryota; kingdom Metazoa; phylum Chordata; class Actinopteri; order Cypriniformes; family Cyprinidae; genus Tor; species Tor tambroides. The sequence continues at coordinate 54,520 of JAFVLL020015540.1, forward strand.
TAGAAGTCGTGGCCAAAAGAAGAAAAAAAAAAAGATGTTAATAACTTTGGTGCTAATTTGATTAAACAGATGTTAACAAATTAATGTTGTGTCCACAACAAAACTAAGTGAACTGAACATGTCCACTTGCATAGACTAAAAGATCAATCTTGGGATTTAAGAATCAATATTGATTTTTTTTTTAAATGAAGATTTATAAATCTAGAAGTTTCAGAGAGAGAAAAAAAAGTTCCACACATGCAGTGGTTAAACACTTTGATAACAGAAGATGGGTGATTGTGTTTTGCATCGTAACTGCCACAGTTATGTTGTATAATTCTACTGTTTTAGAGGTCTTTTTCATATGATGGCAGCTTTGACTAAAATATATTTTCAGTGTTTGTTGGTTCGTTTGTTTAAAGTAATGAAGCTAAACTGTTCTAGATCTCTTTTTTCATATAAAGACAATATTGACTAAAAGATATTATCAGTTTTTGTGTTTGTTTATTTATTTAAAGTGATGAAGCTAATTATAATTAATTGATGTAGTTACACTAATTAAATTCTGACAACACATTATATTACTATTGTCTCACTTGTCTGTATTTTTTATTTAGGAATTTTAAAACAATCATCATGTATCGAGTACACAAAGCATAACTCCATTGTCTCCTGAACTGTGAAAAAACAACCTCAATAAGCTAAAAAAAAAAAAAAAAAAAAAAATCATTGATATGGCCACTTTTCACAGTGATCCACACTGAACTCCTCTTCTGTCTTTGGTTATGTCCTGCAGGTCAACTGGCAGCAGGCACCTGTGAGATTGTCACTCTAGACAGAGACAGCAGTCAGCCACGCAGGACAATTGCCAGACAGACGGCCCGCTGCGCATGTAAGAAAGGACAGATTGCTGGGACAACGAGAGCCAGGCCGGCCTGCGTGGACGGTAAGATCAAATTTGGGGAAACTGTCAATCAAAAGTACTACATACCAGTATTCTTTTGTCATAGCTCTAATGGCTGGTGCGTATGGTTGGCCATACTACCATACTAATATTGCTACCATATATTTTCATATTTATTACAATAATGTACAATATAAGAGCAGATGATGGCATAATTGCAAAAAAAAAAAAGTGTTTGTCAAGTGCATAAAACCCACCCAGTGCAGATGAAACAGCCTCAGACATAAAGGCATCATTTAAAATAATACTTTTACAAAGTTTAGAACACAAAATGTGACACAAAATACAATATGCTACTGTAATCAACAGAAGTGCCTATATGTTTAATTTTTAAAAATATGTTGCTATAATTAAGTTAAATTTAAAGTGTTTTAACTGGCACATGAAGCAGTGCTTGTGTGTAATGGACTGGAACCTATGTGCCTATGTATAAATGTATATGCCACATTGTAGTTATATAATATCTAAAATATATAGAAATATAACGTCAAGATTCACTACTTCAGGTGTCATTTGTGCTATATAAAATTTATTTTTCATTCTGTGCTTTATATGCTGAAATGCTATGTATGTTACATGAATTATTATTATATGAATTATTATATATTTTTAATTCAAAATAGCAAAATTTGAGGAAAAATATATATATTTTTTTACTGGATTAAATCACATTTCTTTTGTAAATGGATAAATATTCAAATATTAGTCAAAAGTTGAATGTTTAGCCACTTACATCTTAGTTTGCACTCTTAAAAATGAGGCATCATGCTGTTCATATTCAGCTTCTGTGAACAGTAAAAAAAATAAATAAATAAAAATAAAGCCCATCTTTGATTTGAATGGCTATCTCAGACATTTTGTCATTGATGAGTACTGTTAGACCACTAAGGCAGACCAACCTAAAAGTTTTTTTTTTTTTTTTTTTTACATTGTCATCCTAACCACATACCAGGCAGTTTGTAATGGAGTACAGCAGAGAACCATCAAGAATATCAAATATTTATCCCTGTTAATGTCCATTGGGGTCACGGCCCTGGATAAGAACTTTATCTTGTAAGCTGTTTAAAAGCATCCTAATATTATATCAATCAATCAATAGCATCATAAAGTTGTTTCACCTAATTATATGAGACCTGACACCTGACATTTTTCCTGGGGTCAAAAGGTCTGAGGATTTATTTTGTATTTATTTTGTTCATTTGGGCCAGTTGGTAACCACCTAGAAGATCTAAGTCAAGTCAGGTCAGTTTTACTTCTATAGTGCTTTTCAATATATCTATATTGTTTTGAAATATTTGTACAGAATATAGTGCATTACATGTTCAATATTGTTCCAGAAAAGCACAAAAGCACAGTCACAGTCCACCAGAGGGGAAAGGAAAAGGAGAGAGAAAAGTGAGAGGTAGAAAAGAGACAAATGAAATTTCAATCAGTTTAATCGGCTGGAGTCCTCAAGGTCTCAGCACAATTGTCATATGTGATAAGGCATGCTGTGTCCTTCAGTCTGTGGAGGTCAGTCCATCCACAGGATAATCCACAGACCAAGTTGGACATTGAAGACCATTTCTTAAGGTTTATTCATACAGAATGTGAGTGGCATGGATTTTCAAAGGGATTCCTATTCACATTGGGTGAAAACATTCACATACTAAAAACCCAACATTTTTTTTTGTTGTTGTTGTTGTTGAAGGGGTGTTTGTAGAACTGCAAAATCTATTGTATAGGGTGAATTCAATCTACAAAAATATTTGTGTTGATCGCAAAACTAGAAATGTTTCCATCCCTAGTTTTGATTTATTAAATTTCAGCTTAAATGATAAATCAATTGGTCCTTAGAAGAAGGGGGAAAAATGGAAATAATGATGGGAGCACTATGTTGCAGAATTGAGGGTGAAAATGAATGGAACAATGTATATCATTACATGTATATCACAAACAGTCATATGTCTCATGTACTTGATTTTATTAGCGTTTTGGGGTGTCATATTTAACAAAGAAAGAAAGAAAGAAAGAAAGAAAACGTGTGAACATATTGCTTACAAAGCTACTTCCTTGAGTTCCTTGTTTTGTGCTACATTGTGAGCAGGGCCCCCCCACACACCCCAAAAAAGTCACATTTCAAATGACATGACAAACTTTTGTAATCGACTGATTGGTTATCCACTTAGAGGACATTGTTGAATTTCAAGTTGCATTAATATGGACACCGTTATCAGTAATTTCATGCCTTCTGGTTCGTCTTCATGTGGAACAATGTATCAGTCTAAAAATATTGACCCGCATTAATATAGAGAGGAAATAAAAAAATTAAATGATATTTCAAGCATTCATCTCTCATTCAACTCTTGTTGAATATGTGTTGGATATTTGTGCAGATCAAAGCTCTGGCAAGAAAAGTATGGAGGTTTCAGGGAATGGTAGTTGTTGACTTTGGTTTGTAGGAATGAAGTAATTTGATTCTGAAATCACAATAACACCAATGAAAGCTAATGCTACATTATACTTGGTTCCCATATAGTCGCTTTCGCTAGACTGAGCAGTTAAATAACACTGAAAGCACTACATGTAACCGGAAAGCAGATAACATAATTATTCAGAGACGTCAGACAAATGGAGGTGAACAGAAATGCATTCTGGGATTGATGCTGAAAATATCTCATGCTGCAAGTAACACAAAGCTTACTGAATTATGAAACCAACAGCGCAATGCACGAAACGCAACTAATTTGCCTTGTTTAGTAAATCTGGCTCTTAATGTCTTAAATGGGTGGAATTAAACAGTTACAATAAGTTTCAATTTTGTTTGTTTTAGTTAATGCATTTTGCAACATGATACAGTCATACAGTACATCTGATAACATGATTTGATAACATAATCTGTTTGTTCATAACATTAAGTAATGTTAATTTATACAACTTTATTTACACAACATTAATGTATAATGAAACAACATTAATCTAGATTATTAAATTACACAAAAGTATTGTTGTCATGAACAGCATGAGACTGATGCAGACTCAACAACGGGCTTTATTGAAACACAGCAGGTGAGGTGAAAACAGAACGGTGAGTACTGAAAAACGGTGAGATGACCAAAGGCAGCGCAGATGAAAATGTAATCGTTTTTGCAGATGGAAATGACAACACAGAGAATACAGCTGTAATACTCAAGTGAACCTGATGAGGCAATGGGACCACAGAGATGAGGATTACTGGAGAACTATAAGACTGGATGACTAAAAGACTGGTTTCCAGTTTGGTGATGAAATCCACTCCTAGTTGTGACCAGGGACTGTGTGGCACTGAGAGAGAAAGTTGCTTGCCGAATGGGAGAAAACGTGGAGTCTTTGACAAGGCAGAGTTAGTGCTATGCCATTCTTTATGAAGTACTGGACATTCTGGAATATACTGGGCCACCAGTAAATATTAAATAGGGTTTGCTGTTGGCCAGGGTGACTCAAACCCAAGGAAGAGTCTATGAGGTCTGTACGGAGTACTTATGGGATTTAAGTCAACCCTTGTTGAGCCAGTGGTGCCACTCCTTTAATGCTGGCTTGATGGCCAATAGCTGCTGGTTGCCATTATAATAGTTTTGTTTTGCCAGGGCTATTTTCCTGGAGAAGAAGGCACATAGGATATCCCACATAGCGATACCCTTGTTGCTGAGACAGTACTGGTCCAGCTCCATTGGTGGATGCATCTACCTCAACCATGAAGGAAAGTTCTGCAAAATTTTGTAGAAGTTTTCAAATCTCAAGAATCGTTGGGGCTCTTTTAAAGTGGTGGGTTGTGGCCAGAACTGCTTGAACCTTCCCCTGGTCCATTTTGTCACCTTTTATATATGATATACACAAGGAATTGAATGGATGACAGGTGGAACTCACATAAAATCAGTCATATAAATCAAGATATCATCAGTGCATATGATGTCAAGACAGTGGAGGTACTCCCAGATCACCTCGTTTATCTCAAGGCAATAGGAACACAGAGATGAGGATGACTGAATGACTGGAAGACTTGTTGACTAAAGCTCTATTCGGACAGGATTAGTTTTACATGGAGAGGTGGGGTAAAAGTAATTATTACCAGAGCTTCTCAGTGATTTCCCATCAGAATACGCCATCTCAGTAATCATTACGGACAATGTCAGTAAAGATTACGGCGACTTTTACCTTCTGTAAAAAGGTCCGGAGAAATTACTTAAGGTAATGCTAATCCTGTCCGAATAGACCAGCTGTAAATATGTACGTAAATATTCCGCCATTATCTGTTTAAAAGTAGTTTTCCACACACCATTCAGAAAGAAGGTTGAAAGCCACAAAACTTCTTTTGGCTTTAGGTAAGTGCCTATTATAAACAGAATTTAATTTAATAAAGTAGAACTACAAATACTGACAAACACTAATGAGATAACTCCCCAGTTTAGCCCCAGTTTATTTATTGCTAGATATCGCTATATATCAGGAAATAGCAGACTTTTTTTCTGATATTGAAAATCATTCACACTTTGTCATGTTAACTCTCCTGGTAGCCAGAACAGGAGATGAAGAGGTGAAGCGAGCTTTATAACTAAGCAGATTTATTGATTAAGCTGAAATTCATCTTTGCAAAAGCTCAGCCTGATTTCTTCTGAAAAGAAAATGGAAAATCACTCCTTATTAACAGTAACCTTAAAGAACTTGAAATGAAGACAAATCACTATCTCTAACTTGTAAAGACAATGCTTCACATGATTGGAATTTAATAGAATAGTACATGTAAATTAGTAGTAAAAATAAAAATGAAATAATCTGAAAGAAGCAACATAAATGAAGTTCATGTTTGTGTTCATATTTCATAAGGCTTTCTTTTTTAGTTGGTATTATGGTACTGGCGAGTTGTGAAGCCTGTAGGTAAGGAGGGCAATTGGAAAGCAAAATATAACATGGTTCTGGGTCACAGTCACTCCAGAGAACGAAAAGGATGACTTCTTATTCAACAGCCCTTCTCCTGAGTAAAAATCAGTATGTACGTAAGCAAGGACAGAAATACAGTTTAGTGGGAAGAAGATGGCATCATTGCTTCCTCTGAACATGTTTCGAACAAGATTGCATTAAGATTCTAAATTCATTTTTATGCCCACTTGTATGTATACTGCATTGTGTTAATGTCACAATCTTTAGAAAAACTGAACTTTGACAATGCCCCTAAACATTTTAAAGCATAGAGCTCTGGGACATTTATGAAATGCCAGCAGTTCCTCACACTGCACTGACTAGAGTCTATAATAGCGAAAATGGAGGGAGGTTGGGGGGGGGGGGGGGGTAAATAAATAAAAACAGGAAATTAACTGTCAAACCTTTCTAGTCACTAAGCATCCAAACTCTACAAGCTCTTCTGGAGAGTGAATATGTTAAATGTAGTGCTGCTGATATTAATTGTAGTGCTATTTATTTATTTAAGGATTTATTTATTTTTTTTTAAAGGATTGGTTATGAGAAAGTAATGTGATTTTAGATGGCCTTTCAGAAATTATGCACTGTGGTTGCGCTATATCGAACAGAAAAAGAAAAAAAGTATTTGCCGCAGTTCTCCAAACAGACATTCAGCACAAACATTAGCATAGAAATTTTGAGATTTGCATGGAAACATTAATTTTAGAGGACTTCTGCCACATTCTACCATTTATTTATCCTACTGTTAAAAATTATTTTTATTAGCGTGAATATATGCTATTTCAGCAGTCAGAATTTGTTGAGTGATGGATGCAAATGGATGCGTTTTTGTGTGAAAATAATGTAAATGTTTAACATTGTAAGGACTCTGTGATGAATACTCCAAAAACTCACAAATATATATTTAACCCAAATTCCGGAAATGTTGGGAAATTTTTTAAATTTGAATAAAATGAAAACCAAAAGACTTTCAATTCACATGAGCCAATATTTTATTCACAATAGAACATAGAGAACATAACAAATGTTTAAACTGAGAAATTTTACACTTTTATCCACTAAATTAGCGCATCTCAAATTTGATGCCTGCTACAGGTCTCAAACAAGTTGGCACGGGGGCAACAAAGGGCTGAAAAAGCAAGAAATTTTGAAAAGATTCAGTTGGGAGAACATCTAGCAACTAATTAAGTTAATTGACATCAGGTCTGTAACATGATTAGCTATAAAAGGGATGTCTTAGAGAGGCAGAGTCTCTCAGAAGTAAAGATGGGCAGAGGCTATCCAATCTGTGAAAGAGTGCAGAAAAAGATTGTGGAATACTTTAAAAACAACGTTCCTTAATGTTCCTCAAATTGCAAAGGCTTTGCAAATCTCATCATCTATACTGCATAACATCATCAAAAGATTCAGAGAGGGACAAGGCCGAAGACCTTTGTTGGATGCCCGTGGATCACTCATCGGCTTGATTCTGTAATTGACATTACTAAATGGGCCCAGGAATACTTCCAGAAACCACTGTCGGTAAACACAATCCGCCATACCATCTGCAGATGCCAACTAAATCTCTATCATGCAAAAATTAAACCATATGTGAACATGGTCCAGAAGCCCCGTCATGTCCTTTTGGCCAAGGCTCATTTAAAATGGACTGTTTCAAAGTGGAAAAGTGTTCTATGGTCAGACGAGTCCAAATTTGACATTCTTGTTGGAAATCATGGACGCCGTGTCCTCCGGGCTAAAGAGGAGGGAGACCTTCCAGCATGTTATCAGTGTTCAGTTCAAAAGCCAGCATCTCTGATGGTATGGGGGTGCATACGGTATGGGCAGCTTGCATGTTCTGGAAGGCACTATGAATGCTGAAAGGTATAAAAGGTTTTAAAGCAACGTATGCTCCCCTCCAGGCGACATCTATTTCAAGGAAAGGCCTTGAATATTTCAGCAGGACAATACAAAACCACATACTGCAGCTATTACAATAGCATGGCTTCGTAGTAGAAGAGTCCGGGTGCTGAACTGGCCTGCCTGCAGTCCAGATCTTTCACCTATAGAGAACATTTGGTGCATCATTAAACGTAAAATACGTCAAAGACGACCACAAACTCTTCAGCAGCTGGAAACATATATCAGGCAAGAATGGGACCAAATTCCGACACCAAAACTCCAGAAACTCATAACCTCAATGCCCAGATGTCTTCAAACTGTTTTGAAAAGAAGAGGAGATGCTACACCATGGTAAACATGCCCCCGTCCCAACTATTTTGAGACCTGTAGCAGGCATCAAATTTGAAATGAGCTGATTTTGTGAATACAATTGTAAAATTTCTCAGTTTAAACAATTATGTTATCTGTGTTCTATTGTGAATAAAATATAGGCTCATGTGATTTGAGATTCTTTTAGTTTTCATTTTATTCAAATTAAAAAAAAATGTCCAAACATTTCTGAAATTCGGGTTGTACAGTACATGGGTTAAGGTTAGATTTAGGGTTATGCTCAAGGTTAATACCTAGTTTTTACCCTGTTATTGTAATTGCTATAATGAGTACATAGTCTGTATATGCAGAATAGGACAGTAAAATAAACTGTCCTATCCTGTCCTTGGTGTTGTTGTTACAGTGTAATTATTAATTTAAGTCGTTTAATACATTCATATTTCACAAAAGCACATTAAAAACTGTTTTTTATATTTAGCGGATTTGTACAAATAAATCTGCTCTGTGTTGTAAAGACATTAGCAGAGTGTGCTGGAGCTATTGGGTTGTGTGCAGTTTCTAGCAAATGAGTGTGATACAGGAATGTAGTGCAGATGTATGCCAGCACTGTCCAAAAGATTTCCTCTTTAATAAATGCTGTTACCTCCACAGTAGGTACATCCAAACCCCTCGTCTTTACACTATAGCAAACCAGGCCATTCTCATGATAAAGTGCTAGCAGGTGTACAGAGGGTACCAAGCTGTTGATTACATCAATTGTTATTGATGCTCCATTAAGTAGCATTTCATTTGTTTCTTTCTTGTAATTAATCATCAACTGCTGTTTATCCACTCGTTGTAATATTAGCGTACCACCATGGACTCTTAGCAGTTATTTGTACTTTGATGACTGAAGCAAAAACAGAACCTAAAACACAATGAAAGAATTCTAATGTCCATATTTTGCAATACAATATGACCACAATAATGTTTTGCAATACAATATGACCACAACAAGAACATTGTACTTATTTTTTGATGTAAGTGCATAGTAATTAAGGCCACCTAATATAAAGTGGGGCCGTATACTTTTTAAAATTATTTTTGGCAATAATTTCAACTAGCAGAACTGAAAGTTGTTTGCATTATTGACACACTATTTATTTACACTATTCCTGTTTAAAACTGTAAAGCTGCTTTGACTCATTGTATTGTATAAAGCGCTATATAAATAAAGGTGACTTGACAATTTATATCATGTTCATACATCCTCTCTCACACACAAAATTTCAGTGTGAGTTCAAAGCATAGGCCTAGAGGAGAGGAAAATAAACTTCTTTGAGAAGAAGGGTTTAACTCAGTCATCTGGATATAAACAAGCATCATTAATACTGAAGTTTGTCAGACATGGACCGTTGAATGATGAAGTTGAAAAATGGGCTGTTTTCAAAATGGGAGCATGTGTCATAAATCTAAGAGAAATGGATGAGAAGAGTATCAGAGTTAGAAGGTGTTTGTTCTGCTGTTCTCTGAACAAATAAAAATAAAAATAAAAAATAAATAAATAAAAATAGCTGCCGTTAAGTCTATATTCATATAAAGACATGAAACAATATAGTGTTATTTCAGGATTTATGTGTTTAATATTATTTCTTTTTTTTCTAATTATTTACCTAGCTTCATATAGTTTTAAAACACCTGACTCATTTTCTACCATTGAACACAATGAAAGCTGAATGACAAAGCTCCTCTTTCACATATGAAACAAATAGCATAATGACCAGCAGCTGACAGACTTCCAAAAAAAGTTTCATAAATGTAGTCCATTTGACTAAAGGATGTTGAAATCTTGGAATATTTTTTGCCAAATAAATCAATTGAAATAATGGCAGTTGCAAATGAAACTGCATCTTTTTCAAATTTGACCCATATTAATACTTTGTCTTTGAGCCACCATCAGATCCACTTAGAAATCCACTTCATCTTTTTTTTATCCCGTTCTTTTCTTTTTTACCTGTCCAATGCTTCAAAATCCTTCGTAAATTTTGTTCATTACTTCTGTCAGTTCTGCTCTTAAGAGACTTCTATTTAGTGTGTACTGCTGTAAAGGTGTTTGTTATTGAATCTTGCCATCTCAGTACTGACTTACCAAAGTCATCTTCTTCTCATAGAGTTCTACAATACTTCCACTGCCCTTTCCTCCTTTCTGACATGTACTTAAGTTATGATGGCTCCCAAGGGCTGTGTTCTACCTTCAGTGTACACCTAAACACTTGGCTGACGGTCCTGCTGACGTGCCTATGTTGCTATTTGCTCATGTGAAGAGTGAGATTCTAATTGGACTGGAGATTTCCTGTCTCTGGCAGACCTTTACAGTAAAGAGCCATGTTTTTTTTTGTTTTTTTTTTTAATTACTCTACTACGGTCCTAAAGAGAGCAGGAGGCAGTGGAGCTATGGCAAAAGTGGACATCTCAGTGCACTTGGTGCTCTGAAAGCAGCAGCAGTGTTTTTCTTCTGGCTGACAGCCTCTGATTGTCCTTTACCTATGCACTTCCCTTTTATGTAATATGCAATTTTCTGTACATTCAGCTTCTCATGTGTTATTTACTACTGAGCATGGATTTGAAAGCAATACTTGCGCAAGATGCAATCATCTGAAGCGCATTCAGCTGAAAGAGACTCTTACATCACGTCTTTAAGAATATACTGAAGTATGCATCTGTATTCACATCTCAGCATTTTACCTGTCATTAAAAGGGAATGCATATCCATTTGATGCCTTAAGATCCTTTGTGAAATAGTACTGTACACTATAGTACACTTTTTAAGTATTACAATGTATTATAATACTTATAATAAATTTTAAGTATTATAATGTATTATGTAATATTATGTATTATTTAAAATATACTTGTGCAAGCTAAATGTAGTTTTCAGACACTAAATCACGTTAAATAAAACTGTAATAAACTTCCATTAAAAAAAAAAAAATATATATATATATATATATATATAGATATAGATATAGATATAGATAGATAGATAGATAGATAGGTTTATGTTAAAGTATGTATTAAAATATTAGTATTAGTAAAATATTAGTATTTATGTTAAATTTAATTATAATTAACAATAGCTCTTTAGGGACTAATTCTCACTATTAACTAGTTGCTTATCAGCATGCATATTACTAGAATACTGGCTGTTTATTAGTACTTAAAAAGCACATATTAATGGTTTATTCTGTGTGACTATATTTTAGATCCCTTGATCACCCCATACCTAAACTTAACTGTAACTGTAACTTACTAACTGGTAATAAACAGCAAATTAAGAGTTTATTGAGGCAAAAGTTGTAGTTAATAGTGAGAATTGGTCCCCAAACTAAAGTATGACTCAATTAACAATTAAATTACAACCAAATTATATTGTATTTACATTTAGTTCTTACATAGTTCCACTGAAGTAGGTATATATAAAATGTAATTTTAGTGTCATATATTTGTAGCTATACATTTTTAATGGCTGCAATTTAATAGATTTAAAATACAGTATATTGACTTTATAACATTGAATAAAACACTACAAGTAAAATTATATTCATATACTTTACATGTGTTTTAGTATGTTGATCAACATATCAAATACTTATTTGCAGCATGAAAAATAGATAATTAAAACATAATAGTTACGAAATATGTACTTCAAAGTAAAACTGTTACTGTGACACTAAACAGTAATTAAAGTGCACTCTCTTTAAATACACTTAAGTGGCAATTTATTTAATAAATAATAATTAAATAATATTATATTCTATATTCTGCTCTGTGTGTGTGTGTGTGTGTGTGTACCTGTTTTTATATCCCAGTGGGGACTTAAACCTGAATACACACAGACTCATGGGGACTCGTGTCACGGTGGGGACCTAAATTGAGGTCCCCATGGGTAAACAAGCTCATAATGGCCTCCTAATAATCCCCATCCACTTGACTGGCTCTATGACTCTCTCTCCTCTCCACCTGTAGCTGGTGTGTGGTGAGCGCACTGGCGCCGTTGTCCTGTGGCTGCCGTCACATCATCCAGGTGGATGCTGCACACTGGTGGTGGTTGAGGAGAGACCCCCCACATGATTGTAAAGCGCTTTGGGTGTATGGCAATACACAATAAAGCGCTATATAAATGCATCATTCATTCATTCATTCATTCATTTATTCATAAATCACACAGAATTAAGTTTTTTGAAAATCTAAAAATGCAGAAAGTTTCCTGTAAGGGGTAGGTTTAGGTGTAGGGTTGGTGTAGGGCAATAAAAAATACGGTCTGTACAGCAGAAAAACCATTACGCCTATGGAGAGTCCCCACAAGGATAGCAAACCAGACGTACGTGTGTGTGTGTGTGTGTGTGTGTGTGTGCGCGCACATGGGTGTGTATATATTTCTTTTAAAGTATCTTTTCAGATTCTACAAGTGCACATTCAGTGTGTGTTAGCTGGGTGTTTGCAGCTGTGTTGTGACTGTTCTGATATGAATAACTATAAAGTCATGCTGTATTGGTGACAGTTGGTACAGTAGCACAGGATGTTTGCCAGATGGGTGGTGGATGGAGTGGCCGTGCTCCTGAGAATGCTACCCTCTAATGCACTGGCAAGGTGGTATTAAACATTTCATATCTCATATGTCACTAGAGCTGGGCAGGCTTAACTGGCAGGGATATGCAAAGGAAAAATGATAAGGTTATGGACAGAGATGCTCTGTACTGTAATGCCCTGACTATTATGCCTTGAGAAGTGTGCTTGAATGTGATAAGAAATAAGTTGCAGAAACCTGCTATTAAATGCATTTTACATAGAGTTTAAAAAATGTGCTTTGCTCTGAGAATTGTGGCAAATGAAATTATTAGTTTTCAGTACATAAAAGCAAAACATAGTATGTCACAAGAGTTCCAGAAATGAAACATTTCTAGCAATATTTAGTTGCTACAGTTAGACCACTGGAGTCAAGAAGTAATACGCTTCTTTAGTGATTTGTGATCTGTCTTTTAGTAGTGGAAGTTATTATCTGTTTAAAAAAACAGCATGAAAACAATTTCACAATTATAAAAAAAAAAAAATTAAAAAAAAATGCAATTGCTGAAAACAGAAATTAGTTGAAATGTGTATAGATTTTCTATACACATTTAATTTCTCTTTATTCAAAAGTGCTAAATACATATTGTTTCACTGAAATTATTGAAAACAAAATGGAACATATTGAATTGGAACTGGAATTACACCTTTTTTGTTATTAGAATCAAAAAACACTGTTTGAATTAACCTGACAATTCTTTGAAAGCATGTTCTGCTGTGGAGCATTGTTGGGCAATATCAACTACAAGGTGACAAGCATATGAGAGGAGCAAAAGAAACAAATCTATGCCCCAAAAGGAGACACAAATGAATACAAATGACATTTCTCGCTGCATGCTGCAGGAGGCATAAATCAGGTTTGGATTAATATTGAAGGCAGACTCCCATTTTTTACATTAAGTTAGATGCTGAAAGTGGGGACCATTATAATAACAAACTCAGTGCTTAGTGTGCTAACTTAATAGTGTGCTCTGTCAGTGTCAGGTACGAGGTAAACTTGAGGAAGAGGACAGGGTTGAGGAAGAGACGATGAACGCCCTTGTAATCCACCTTTAAAGTCCACCCATATATGGAGCACTTAGCCTGAATACATCCACTCAAGAAGTTTCTCTCTAAATAAATGAAGCACAGCATAGCTAAGGTTTATTTGACTGCATATCGTTCCAGAACAAGGTACCGTAGGTGTATAGTCAAAGCTTTGTAGGTTTTTGACTGAACTAATCTTTGTGAACAAGTAAGTGACCGCTTTTTCTGCCTCAGTGATTGAAACTCACACACTGTCACACCACAATGTCACAGCTCGGTAAACCGCACACTGACCGAGCATCAAGTAATTAGCCTCATTTTAATACCTCTCTGCCTCTACCCAGCCAAGATATTCCCTCTGCCTAAAAATAAACGCAGAGATGTCCCTTAGTCGGAGATCAAGAACCCTGGTGCCATGGTGTGACGTGTTGCCGAAGGCTCCAGCTGTCAGGAGCCAGTGTACATCCCCAGTCGTCTGTAACAATTACAACTATCATTAATATTAATGAGCGTGATTTCATGGTCGCAGGATAATAGCAATGTGCAGTGTGATCACAGCCATGAAAGTCACTTTTTACACACTTTTACACACCCTTTTTTATTTATTTTTTTATATTTTTATAAGAAGGTCCATTTTACTTGTCATTTTCTATGTACTTACTTGACTATGTACACAGTGGTTAAAGAATTTACGGTCCCACTTTATAAAAGGTGGCCTTAACTACTATGTACTTACATTTAAATTAATCATTTAATACAATACGCTTATTGCATACATACATGTTTTTACATTGTACTTCATTTTTTAAAAAATACCTGCATGTAAATACATCTGTAATTAATTTCTGTAATTACATTTATAATTACACTGTTGACCCATCCCTTACACCTAAACTCACTCTTAAACCTACCCATACCACCAAACCTGTCCCTAACCTTACCCGTATCCCACCTCAATAACAGCAAAAGTTTTGCAATACAATATGACCACAATAAGTACATTGAACACATTTTTTGATGTAAGTACATAGTAGTTAAAGCTACCTAATATAAAGTGGGACCGAATTTACAAAGCATTTAATGTTGAAATTAAGACAAATTTGCGTGTAAGTATTACAATTATATAATTTATGATATACAGTAATGGGGCCTCAGCTGCTGTGTTGAAAGCCAAAAATGAATGAAAAAAGGCCTGTTCTGATTAATTCAATGCAAAATGCAAATAATAAAGTGCAACTAACCATGGTAATGCACAAATTCGATAGCAAAATAAAGCTTTTTTAAATAAAAAGGAGTATCTTTTTGTTGTTGACAGCTACAAATATTTGGCCCAAATGTATCTGTGACTTTTGTACAGTGTACCATGCTGCATTACATATCCTCATGCTTGAGAACCATGTACAAACCTATAAAAATTATTAAGACAAAAATGACCATTACACACAGATCTTCGATATATGTTGGTTTGGGACTTAATGTAAAATCAGCAAAAAAAAAAAAAAAAAAGTTTATTTATTTATTTATTTATTTATTTCCCCCCAAAGCAAATACATTGGCAATGCATAGATTCTTAATTGCAAACTAACCTGCTAACCAAACTAAAACTATGTAACATTACACAGAATAATATAAAAATGGCAGAGTGAATTTGATAGAGGCATAAAGGCAGGACCTGAAAGAGCTCACCTCCACTGACACATTGTGAACACAGTCTCTGTGGCCCACTGGAGGTTGCTTTCTAATCCTCTGTAATGTATGGGAAGCCTGAAACTCCACTATTGTAGTGACTGTTGCATGTGTTTGGTTTGCAGACCTTTGAGTGGAAGAGCTCATGTCAGCTCTGCGGAAAGTACGGTTCTGTTGCCGAGGCAACCCCGAGCTAGGTCTGGTGATTGGACTTTAAGGAGCGTAGCCAGTTGTCACTGCAGCTTTAGTGAAGACATTTCCTAGTGATTTCCACACTAATGATCTTTTCACTTCAAGTAACAATAATAAGGTCAAGAATAAACTGAATAAACCACTTATTTGTGCACAGCAGATGCCATACACTAATGCCATGCAATGTTTGTGTCAGTTGCAGTGTAAGATAACTAACTTAACCCACCATTGCTGAGATATTTCGATCCATCCAATCTCATGAGATTATGTAACGATTTCATATGAATTCATATGATGAAAACATGCTTTTTTTCTTTTTTTTTTTAAGGTAGTATGAAGCTCCCCTAAAATAACCAGATTGTAGAACCGGAGTATGAATAGCTGCTGCCAAAAAGCAACAACAACAACAGATCGTCTGGCACAAAAAGTTTGAGGATTTCAAGTTGGTTGCAGCTTCTAACTTGAAATTGCATTATAATAAGTACAACCAATGAAACAGTAAAAAATAATATGCTTGTAACTGGATTGACAACACATTAATAAACAGCCGTATTTAATACAACTAACAAGTATTGACTGAAATAAATGTGATTTTTTTTTTTCTTTTTAACAAACTGATTTGCTGAAACAAAACAAATGTGTTTGCAGTTTTTGTGTGTGTGTGTGTGTGTGTGTATGTGTGTGTGTTTATTTATTGCCTTAACTCACTTGAAGGGAATGAGACTTCATGTTATAGCATTTTGTCAATCTACACTGCTGCATATTAGGGAAAGAAAATGGCCATTATTGTAAAAGCTATAATGTGGAGAATGTTATATTAGTGGTGTCACTACCTTTAGTTAAATAGCCTAGAAAATGTATCTAATGTATCTAAGTGTTTTTTCACTGTTGTGTAACTGCAGTGTAGAAATGCTTTTCAGTGGATTATGGTGCCCCCTTTGGTGCTTGTGTGTATTGCAAATTTAATCCATATTACTGTACCACAAGGGGAAATTTGCATGTGGATGTTGCAGGAGTTGATTACTAACTACTATAAATTATGAGTAGCTTGGCAGGCCACACATTTTAAACAGCTACCCCAACATTTGTCAGCATGATGCACATTCAATTATTTTAGTTTGTCTTTCCAGAAAAGAGCACTATGACCTTGATTTGTCAGATTGAAAGCTTGAGAGATTTGAAAAGTGGCATCAGTCCTGAACCTCTGAATTTGCTTTAGTGCATGTGTGTGAGAGGGTTGAGAATAGACAACATAAAAAAAATCAAAAAGATAAACATGCAGGTAGTTGACCTAGGGAGCTGCCGTTGTGCAAATGGCTGAGTTGCCTTTAAATTTGTCCAGGGACGTTGTAGCGAGAGGTATAATACACCTGCCAGTCCCAGTAAGGGTTGGGCCACTGACAGGAACATTCTGTTCTCCATTTAAACACAAAGTGCCATCAGAGTGGAACAGAGTCGGAAAATGCTTTCATTCTCCTCTGAGTTTTTCAGAAGACCTCTCCAGAGAGAGAGATAACTCTAGCATATGGAGAGAGCATTACAAAAGCTCAGAGAGAGAGAGAGTGAAAGAATGCACGAGAGAAAGGACACAAAAAAAGAAAAACACATCTCACTTCCATCTCTCAGAGAGGGGTCTCAATGGAAGGCAAATTGATTGCCTCATCTGGTTGGAAAAAGTAGATCTCTGAAAAAACTTTTCCCTAAGAATCCATTGACAAATGAACTATTGATTAGTTGTTTACAATTTAGAGAGCAATGCCATGATGGTACACGGCAGACCTGATGATGGTTCACCCAATAACAGATAACCACACCCCAAACTCACTCCCTTGGTTGAGCCGGTGTTGCTTTTTTGCTATGGTTAAGATGTTCATCCAAAAATAGCTGAGTTTTGATTGCATTTGAGAGCCAGAAACAGATGTGCCAGAGAATATTTTTGAGAACAGAGAATTTTTCATTGAAAAATAAATAATTAAAAAAGTTTGCCTGCAATTATTGTTTCCATGATCACTTGTACACAAACATTCATCTGTTTACCACTAGCTTTCCGTGGCCAGTAATAGTACAATGATAATTGTGTCAGGCAAACAGTGCTGATGTTTGTAAATCCAGCATATTATATAACAGGACTCAGCAAGGACTGCCTGATGACACAGGGCACAAAAGTTTATTACTTTCATATCAAGCCTTGCCTATTTGAAAATAAGATTTTAAACAATTCAAGTGCAAGACCCAAAAGAGATCTCAATTTGGTACTTGTGCAATGTCTGACAGACTATGTTTTGTACACATACACCTCGAGCACATGCACAGAAAGCTGCCTTTCAAGACAGAGCATGAGTACTGAATTAAGTTCTCTGTTGTGTCTTAAGGGATGGTCACATGCATATATTTATATTCATATGCATGAGAATGTGGGAGACAGGAAATGCAAGCCCATGTGAATTTTGAAGTTCACTCTGCTCTGCGAATTTGTATCCTGTAAAGACGTGACCAAGAGAAAACCAAATTAAAAGAACACAAAGTGTAGCATTACATTAATCAATCAATCAATCAATCAAATTTTATTTATATAGCGCCATTACAACAACCTGAAAGGTGCCCAGGGCGCTTTCCAATATAAAAACAAATAACACAGTAAACAGCAATAAATAAAAGCACAAATATACATAAAAACAGCAATCAAGTCAGTAGCTACATATCGAAAGCTTGTCTGAAAAGATGTGTCTTCAACTGCGATTTAAAAACACGCAATTCAGTTATGCTTCGAAGCTGTCCCGGAAGTGCGTTCCACAGCTTTGGGCCCTGAACGGCAAATGACCGGCCTCCAAACTTTTTATAATTGAACTTGGGTAT